>PVKE010006313.1:5659-55000 GCA_004027555.1 Craseonycteris thonglongyai
CAGTGCATAGTTATTTCTATTTTACTTTTTGACAGATAGAGAGAGAGACAGAGACAGAGACAGTTAGAGAACCGAACTGTGGGAACTCCCCAGTTCAGCACGTGGGTCCTGCCTGGGCCGGAGCCGGGATTCGATCCTCGGTCCTCATGGCCTCAAAGCGAGCGCTCAACCCGCTGAGCCGTCCCGGCTTTTCCCCCAACTTTTTTTTTAACATCAGAATTTCTCTGTTCAAATGATCACCAAATATTCCTAAAAGAGGCTAAAATTTTCTTCAGGATTAAACTTTTCTATAACCCTCAACATTTCATTAAGTACATCAAATCAGCTGAGGCAACAGACATTATTTATTGTTCCCTAAGTCTTTTGTGTTGACTCTTATTCTATATCTCTGCAAATCTGCTTTAAGGCTGTTGAATGTCTACTCCTTTGTGATGCTATTGGAATGTTTTTCTTCCCCAGAGCTTCAGAAGCATTCGTGGTCCAAATCATATAGCTCAGCTTACATGGATCCTACTCTCATCCTGGAGTCAGCTCCTTGGTGAAATCACTTTTGGTCATATACTACCTGGTTGATCCTAAGAAAGCTGATGGAAGTTTCAGAACCAGCAACCCCTTCTTAAAATGGAAATAATAGGAGTTCCTCTCTGGAGATTTCTTGTGAGGGCACCTGAGGTCATTCATGGCATAGATAACAGGCTCAGTATATGATAACCATTATTGGCTTTTATCATATTCTTGTTGATTTTATATGTATCAACTTTGTTTCCTCTGCTACATTGTAGACTTTTAGAAGAAAGAACAAGTTTCTTACCAGCTGAGATCTTCTCTCATTTCCACAGTTCTTGGTGTGAACATATGATTGACAAATATTTCTTGATTCTGCTAAAGTTTCTAGTATATAAACACTTAGGTAATGTACTTTCTCAACATAAAAACATTGTATATTTTATGTTGGATGTGTAGAAAGTATGTGTATGTGTGTGATCCTGATGTATGTATGTATGTATGTATGTATGTATCTGATCTGAGGGTTGTCCAGAAAGTATCCAGCCATGTAACATGAAAAATATAGGCATTTATGGCTGGATGTTTTCTGGACAGCCCTCAGATATAATAACATTTTTAAAATTAGTTACATATTAAATAAGGATTTGTATATAAGCCATATATATAGATATACATACACAGCATGGATTCTAAGAACAGAAACAGATGAAATATGCAAAGAGTACAAAGAGATGCTTTATCTTGGCTAAATGTTGTTAAGATTTAAGCCTTTAGACTGTTTAAGAATGATTTGTAATTAGTACATGCCCACATACACATGGACACTCTCCATTTATCTTTTTAGATGCCCTGCCCTGCAAGTTTGTCCCTATTTTTTGCTCCCCCCCGCCAACTTAGTGAGTCAGTACACACCCTCCTCACAGGGCAGTGGGGAGGAGACCCAACCGCAGTCGGCCTGACTACAGACCAGCTCATCACAGAATCATACATTTTCTGGAATTTTGCAAGCCAGTTGTTATACAGAACCATTAGTAAAAATTAAATAATATAAACTCATGCTTCAATACATTTTATTACAAACAGAGCTAATAAATTCTCAGAACTCAACACTAATTATTTGTTTTACATTTTGCTCTCTATCTATCTACATTCTTGATGTTAAGTCTACTTTCTCTGTAGGGCATGGTATAAGCAGTACATGATGACATACCCTTGTGCATTTCTTCCCATCCCCATGTTCAGTGATATCATGTCGGTAGTCTGTAATGAGAATATGAATACCACAGAATTTGGTCAATATTTAGGTCAGTGCCCTTTATTTTTCCTGACAGTCAGATGTTAAACATTTGCCATCACAGCTCTAGATGGTCATTTTCTCCTGAGGGCTGCATATTCTTCTTGGAGACTTGAGGACTGGTAGCTAAATAAGGCAGTTGTGAAAGAAAAGCAGCATTGGTGTGTATATATAGATGTATATGAAAAAAAAAAAAAGATCCATATAAACTTAGTTAAATTACATCCAATAAAGAAAGTACAGAGAGTGGAGGGAGGGAAGATTCCCCTGGAAACTGTCACAGAACACACACACATGCTTGTGAGTAATGAATTTAATTTCCAAGCTTCACAGAAAACTCTTTCCTGCTTTTGCTCTCCTTTCACCTTCGCCTACTACCTTTCTCTAGCCCTTCAACCTGAACTTCTTACAGAGCTGCAATTCTAACCTGTTCCCTCCCTCCCTGTTATTCTACTAATCTGTCTCCACCCACATCATTAGGGCAATCACCGCCTTCTGCCTCCTGCGGAGCTGTGCTAAGCGCCCCTTTTGTACTGTGGCATAGCGACCTTCTTCCAGGCCCTTCCCACAATGTCCTCCAGCCTGCCCACCTCTCTCTTCCCTCCTGTGTCGTGGCCAGGCCACGTATGCTGCTTAGAAACCATTCCCAACTTCTTAGCTGTTCTCTACCCACTACAGAGTTTATCACCTTTGGTCAGAAAATCACTTTTCTTCCAGCTGTATTTTTTCTCTAATTATTTTCTCCAGTCTTCTTTCAAGCTCCCAGAAGACTGAATTAATCTCATCAAAATCATTTGAGGAACCGTGGAAGGAGTTGTGGGTGTTAACCCATGCTAAACCAATCCCAACTCTCAATATCCACCCAAAAGGAGCAAACATACTCCATGAAGTGTGCAGAGGAAGAACCAAGAACCATAGATAAGGAAAGAACATGAATTCAGGTCAAAGAACTGATCCACACTGTGATCGAATCATCAATGATCTATCCATCTCACACTAATGTTGAGGTAGTGAACCCTAAGACTAGAGGTTATTTAAAAGCCATCACAAAAATAACGCCAGGGTGAAATAGGAGGCTGGATTCAGTCTCTGCAAAGTCCCCTCCACTCTAAAATCATCTCAATGCATGAATCTCTGTGGGACCAGCTGGGGGAACAATATTTTTGACTTGCATTTCTCTCTCTCTTCACAACCCTTATGCCTTGTATAATTTATAGCATAATTTTTTATCCCTGCTTGAAAATGAAATGGGGTTTCTTTATTACCAGATCCCCATTGGCTTTTGGACATTCTTCTTTGAAGTAACCCTGCATTGCTTTCTTTTTTCAAATGGAACAAAAGGGTAAATTACCCCCAGTGATATAGTGATATACTTCTCAAAGTTGAAAAAAACAAAGACAGTAAAATGAACTATAGAGGCCTTAATCAAGTATTTCAGAGGATAAAACAGAAGAGGAAGAATCCAGACTTGAATATGCAGAGATAATAACAGCTTTTACTATGCCTTTCATCCCTGGCTCTTAAACATCATGTGAAGTAATATTATTGCCTTCATTTTTCATCTTATTGTTATTTAACATTTATATTTGCAAGGAGTTTAGAGTTCATTTTTATTAGCCATCTTTCATGATCTCATGGTGGGGAAGGCAGAGACAGGGGCCTCCTCTGGTTCTGAGAAGATGAATGGGCTCACACAAATTAAAGGCTTTGATTCAGTTTCTGTCAGTGGACTAGGGGCCAAGGTGAGATGCACACACTTGACCACAGAGTGTGCATTTTGAGCAGGGGACATTTAAATCAGATACATGGGAGGAAACACTGTGGGATGGAAAGAACTCTGCTTTTGGAGTCTAATGCCTTTAGGAACTTTTTTTTTTTTTTTCTCATTGAACCTTGGTTGTGTTTTCAGTAATAAAAAGGAGAAATATAAACCAACATTACTACATAGTCATTTTGAGAATATGGTAAGGTTGGGCATTTGCAGCAGGAATTGGTATTCTGTAAAATTTAGTTCCCCTTCCCATCTCTTTTGATGTGTGCTTAGGGTATGATAATAATTCTACCAGCATGAAGACCAGCACCCCACAATATGATGAGTGGTGAGTGCTGGGGAAGCAGAGATGCCTACAGTCAGGTCCTTGCCCTTGAGGACCTGACTCCCCAGATCCCAGATGCAGTACATGAAATACGGGTGCAAGTGCTTTGCTTCTCACCCCATTGACCGGTGGAGTTGGGTAGCATTAGTGACTTGCTTGATCAATAGAGAATGGAGGAAGTAATACTATGCCAATTCCAGAACTAGCCTTTAAGAGGCCTGGTAGCTTCCTCTTTGCCTCTTAGAATCCTGAACTTAGAGACATCACACTCCAACTGATAGTCCCAGCTGAGTCCACACTTCTAATTGAAAGAGGAGTAGAAGCATCTTGGATCTTCCATAACAGTCCACCTGCCAACTAACTACAGTCAAGTAACATTTGTCGATACCATATAGGACAAATGACTCAATCAATAAACTGGGCCTTGACCAAATGTCTGACCCACAAAAATACATGATGTAATAAAAATATTGTTGGGGAAGCTGGGATGGCTCAGTGGGTTAAGCACTTGCTTTGCAGCCCCAGAGACCAGAGATTGAATCCCAGCTCCAGCCCAGATGGACCCACATGCTGAGCTGGGGTGTGCCCCCAGTGCAGTTCCTGCTGGGGCCTACTTTGGAGGCTCCCGGCCCAGTTCCTGCCCTGCACAGCCCAGCGCCCACCTGTGGAGTGAAACTATATGGAAAACTAATGCTGTCAACTATGGAGACTGCTCTGGGCTCTTCCCCTTCTCTCTGTCTCTCTCTGTCTGTCTCTCTCTCTGTGAAAAAAACAAAACAAAAACAAAAACAAAAACACCAATAAAAAAATAAAAATAAAACATAAAAATGTTGGTGTTTTAAGCCACTATGCTTTGAGCACTTATGCTATACAGCAACGGGTAACTGGGATACCAGCTAAATTCCTACTGCCAAACTGGAAGTCACAGGAACGAAAAACGGGAACATCAATCTTAGCCACTTTCTCTTTCCAAAGTCATTTCCCTGAATACTTTAAATACCTCGTGCTTTTCCAGAAAAATCTCTTCTGCCTGGAAGGTCCATCTGCATATCATTCTGGCCCTGTGGAAGTCGCGTTTCTTTACTAAATATTGTTTGCTAACTTCTGCCAGTCACGGCAAGTAACGTCTGTTCTAAAATACAACACAAACATCTCTGTCACACAGCACAACAAAAGCTTAGTCTCTCTCATGTCACAGACGGATATGAACTAGGTTTATCTCTGGAGTGGTTCCTCTCCCACAGGTCTGAGAGGGTTCCACGCTCCTTACTTCTCACAGTTCTACTGTCCCTTAGGGCCTCCCTGATATTCCCAACTGAATCCTCTATGTAAGGCCAGCTAAAAGAAAATGTCTGAACCAGGATTCTCATGGGAGATCATAGAGGCCATAACTGACAGTGACATATACATTTCCCCATATAGCATTATCTAGAATTAGTCACATGGCCTGAATCTAACCACAATGCCAGCTCAGAAATATAGGCTCTCCTCATCGGCCACACCCCTCCTGTCAGAGAGGTAATCCATGCTTCCTCATGTAGACAATCCTGGTATTAGATTTGTGCCAGGCTACTTTTCTAACTGTGTAACCTGGAAAGATTACTTCCCTTGAGTTTCAGTCTCAGTTGTAATGAGGATAATAATATTCACTTCCTATACAGAATAACACAAGTAAAATAAAGGTCTCTCACAGAAACATTCCAGAAGACATCTCACTGTTCCAGTACACTTTGGGAAACACTCTCTGTACCAAAGATGGACAATCTCTCTTCCTAGACCCTTGGCAGACATTGTGAATCAGTTAGGAAATTTTATTTTCTACTCATTCTGTCTCTGTCCTCAAAACTCTTCCAAATATACCCTTCCAGGCAACCAAAACCAACATACTAGAGCTAGTTTTTAAAACAAAGTATCTTTCATCTAACGCAAGCTTGTCCAACCTGTGGGCTGCAGGCCACATGTGGCCCAGCACAAATTGTTTTGTGATTTTTTTTTTGCTCATCAGCTTTCATTAGTGTTAGCATATTTTATGTGTGACCCAAGCCACTTCTTATTCTAATGTGGCCCAGGTAAACCTAAAGGTTGGATGCCCCTGCTCTTACATATTCAGCTGACAGAACGTCTTGCCCTTTGGTTTCTATTACAATTGTGTTTCTATAAAGGCATGATGTTGGATGTGAAGATGACGGTGGGAAAGGCACTGGTTGGCAATGGAGTGAAATTTCCTGGACCTGACAGTTTCTATCTGCCCCCATAGTGAACACGGTCCTTTATGAGATGGCTTATAGCGTAAGTATTGCCACTTCCACATGTTACTGTAGAACTCTTCGTGTGCTGTGCCTCTGCACTGCTCTGAAATACAAGGGCAGAACCACAGGAAATGATTAAAGGACTGGAAAAGGGAATTGGGAATGCGAGATTAAAGAAACTCAGCCTCACGAAGAGACAGACGAGGAGCTGGCTTAACAGTCGTCAAGTGCCTAAGATGATAGGATAAGAAAGATGACCAAGTTCACATGAGAAAAGACTGGGCTTAGATTATAGCTCCGAAGATTTAGCGGAGAATTAACGAAGAACTACCTGACTACAGGTCCTCAGGCACTAAAGCAACCCGTATGGAGGAGGCCGGCTTTCTACCCCGTCTCAAAAGAAACATTAAGTGACTAGATCTTCTCATGCCTGGTATTAGGGGTTGTGGCACTTTCTAATAAATTCACTAATTTCTTGAGCTTCTACCACGTGCTAGTCATTGTGACATACGGTGATAGGCATTTTTCTTGCTATTCACTCAGAAAGGAAGAGTTCTTTTCATTTCTACAAGTGAAAAAGCTGAGACTCAGAAGTAGAAAGTAATTTTCCCTGAGTCAGACTGCTAATAAGTGACAAGGTCAGGAATGAAAACCAGGTCTGTCTGGCTCAAATAACAATGCCAGCAATGAGAACAATCAACATTTACAGATGAATTCTTATGGGGCAGGAACACTGTGTTAAGGACCTTTGTGCATTATGCTACTTTAACTTCCTGATAACCTTATATAAAAAGGGTTTAAATTCATAATTTTCAACTGCGGAGAAACAGCGGAGTGGCAAGGTAACTTGCCTAAGGTAATACATCTATTAAGTGAAAAGCCTGGATTCAAACTCAGATCTGTCTTATTCTCAAGACCCCAGTCTTCCTTCTATAACATGACTTATATCCACAAGCTTATATATAAATAGAGTTAGAGTTTCCAATAAATACTAATAAATACCTCATATACAGTATAATAGAGAGATGAATAATATCATGAAGAAAGAAGACTGCTTTCTGGAACAGATATGACAGGCTGAGCAGAGAAAGCATAATGAAAGACATGACATTGTAATGGAGTATTTTAGGATGGGTGGGGTTTCCTCTTCAGCACAGTGAAGGAAAGAAAGAGGATGGATTAAGGAAGAGGTAAAAATTATGCAAAATTATTAGTACTGAAATGTAAGAAACTAAGAGGTTGACAGAGATATAATGTGTTGAGTTGGAGCACCTCAGTTAATTTGGGATACAAAGGGCAGAGAGCTTCCAAGTGATTATGATGGTTGAGACTTCCTCCTAGGCACAGAGAAAGACCACATTTCCTATACTTCTTTGTGTTTCCATAAGTCAATATGGCTGAGTTCCACCAGTGGACTATGGGGAAAAAATAATGTTTTCCCCTTTTATATCTGCCCATGAGATGGCTTTGGGTGCTTTTCCAGCCATGGTTTTTCTCTTCCAGCTATGAGGCTAGAAGTGAAGGTCTTTGAGATAGCAGAGACACTGGAAAAAAGAAGTTTGATTCCCTGACCTCACAGACTCTGAGTAAGCTCCCTAAAAAAGTCTACCAACCAATAACTTTCCTGAACGAGAAATCAGCCATTGAGCTATTGGAGTTGGCAGCAAAAGGAGTACACCTAGCTTGGGACTTCTTATTTTAGACTGGCATTTCCAAAGTGCCTTTGCCATCACATTCATCAGAGAAATGCTTCACTCTAAATGACTTTTTGTTGTTGTTATTGTGAAATATTTCTGAACACTCTGTACATTGCATCCCCTTGGAGAGTGTCAAAATGCATACCAGTATATCAAGGACTATGCAATAAAGAAATCTGGTAAACTCTTTAACTCAGAGCTTCGCAAATACATCCTCCACCCTCCCCCACTGCCCCTGCCCTGAGTCCTTTTTCAGTAACAACGATGATAGTTTATAAAATTTATGTTTTATGAAATACAGCGTAAGAAATATTGTTCTGGTCAATGTGAATCCACTGAAAGTGTTTAGCCAGGCATGAGAAATAATCATAAACCTGCACCGAAGTGAACATTTTACTCCTTCTCCCTCAGCCATGCAAATTCAGTCTGTGATCACTTTCTCTCACCTTGAAAATCTCTCTCGAAGGAAGGAGACACTACCAATCTGACTTAAGAGTTCAAAATCTCGTGTGAGCCATGCTCACTGTAGAAGGGTCGCTGTGCATTAAAATACACATGAGTGGTCTCTTCCAGTGTAATTCCTGCCCCCTACACTAACATGGTAAGAAACTCTAGAAGAGCTTGACTTCTGGGTCAAGGAACCAAGCACGTGGGCTGGTTCTATCTGTCTGTCTGTCTATCTATCTCTATCGCTCTCTCGATTAAAATTCCAAGAATTTCTGAGGATTTCAATTTCAAGATTTGTATTTTAAAGGAAGGGGAGTGAGGAGTAGGAATTACTTCCCAGTTGAGGCCCAGAGAGGTAAAATGTCTTTCCTAAATGCATTGGGTAAGTTGGTAAACTCCATCATCCCAACCCTCACGTCCTAAAGTTTTCTCCTAGGTAACCACGATAATTTTGAACATGATCACAGTGATACACAACTTTCAGCTCAAGGGCTGAACAGCTTTCAGTTTTCTCCTTTTATCTATACTGATTTCCATAAAAGTGTAACAAGAATTAAAAAAAAAATCATTTTATTATCATCATCCTCATGATTAACATTTTCATATATTAAATTATGCTTTTGCCTGCTTTGAAACAAAGCAATTTTCCCTCTTGAGTATTTGCCCAATGATAATTAAGGCCAATTAGAGGAGCCACGGCTTATACATCTGTCCTCTTAGTTATACTTATACACGAGGCAATATAATGTTGTCAGTTTCATTCCTTTTACTTATAAATGATTATGAGATAAATTACACCCAATTATGGAGAAGTCTCATGTATTAGTAGAGGCTGGGCTACATAATAATGATAGCTTATGTTTGCAAATCATTTTTGCATACATTGTGTTCTCTGAGCCTCAGATTAAGGGAGTCACCCCTTTTTCTGCAGATGACAAAATCAGTACATCAGAAGATAAAATGATTTTCCCAAGGTCACAAAGCCAGTGGGAGGTTGAGCAAAACCTACATCCAGGCCTCTTCTCAGATTCACGACCTTACTTCAGCATCATAGTTCTAATGTAGCGAGAGCAGTGGAAAGAGCCTGTCCTGGGGTAGATAACAAATCCGAGTGTGGTTTTCTGGTTCTAATTTCACCTGCTGTGTGTCCTAAGAGAAATCACTTCACCTCTCTGCGCCTTTCTTAACTCACCCATAAAAATGAGAAAAAGAATACTTACTTTTACCATTCCCAGTGTTAAAGGAGATGTGTATCAAATGTCTGGCATATAAAAAGTTCTCAGCACATATGTCTTCTCATGAAGCGGTATGAATCTGGACTGTCATTGGGAGAATCCTGATTTTAAGGGGAAATAAACTTCATTCTCTTGGGTTGGCTCTAGGGAGACAGAGGCATTATGTTGTCTAAAATCTTTATCTCCACAGGGGATGCCTGGATGGCTCAGCAGGTTGAGCCCCAGGGGTCCGAGGATCAAATCCTGGTCCTGGCCTGTGCAGACCCATATGCTAACCTGGGGTGTGCCCCCAGCTCCGTGACCACCTGTGGAAAATATGCAGAAAACTAATGACATGCAACTATGGAGACTGCTCTGGGCCCTCTTCCTTCTGTCTCTGTCTCTCTGTCAAAAAAGAAAAAAAAAAATCTTCATGGCCTGGTACTGAGCATTGTGCACAGAAGGTGCTTAGCACATATTATGTTTGAAGACGAATGGGTAAATTGTGATTAATGTCTTTTTCAGTGTTTGTTTAGTGTCACTCGCATTGTGAAGCACTGTCTGAGGAGCTATATGGAGACAAAAAGGTCTGAAACAAGGTCCTTGGCTTCAGAGCCCTCCCAGGGAGCACATGTAACTTGCAGGTACAGGGCTATCAACACTTAAAGGCATGAAGTGAAGACAGTGGCCTGGCAGGAACCCGGAGCATGGCAACTTGGCCATCTCTGTTCTTGGAAGCACCTGCAGGATAGGATCTACTTTTCCAGAGGCCTCATCGGTCACTTTCCCCTGCTCGTCCCTCCGACAACTATCTCTCTGGAACCTTATTCCAAAAGCAAATCCAAGGATCTCAGCATTCCAGTTTTTGATAAATAAGCCCCTCTCTCCATCAGCCTCAGTGACAGATAAATCTTTCCACCCAAGGACATTTCCCAAGCAGGACGGGCTGTTGAAACTCCTTACCAGATTGCAGCTGGCGCCCGCCACGTTGATTTTTCCCTCCTTAGAATCATAATGGGATCTCAGCAATAAAGATGGATTTGTTAATTTCCATCCCCTTCTCACTTTCTCTTTTAATCACTGTCGAGCATAAATTAATTCCAGCTTAAAGAGCTTTTGACAAGATTTTGTCATTGTCTAGGGCAGTAAAGGTCAAAAAACAGGAACCTCTGAAATACACTCATCAGCTGTTGGCCAGGAATAAACATTAGTTATTGACACTTAATTATTTCTATTTTGTCCATGGCAAGCTGGAGAGAGAGAGAAGGAAGGGAAGAGAGAGGGACAGGGACAGGGACAGGGACAGGGAGTGACTACTCATTTTGACCACCCACCAGCTAGTGTGCTGAGTGCTACATATTCTGAATCTTTGATGAAGCGAACTAAAGTTTCAATACCAGCTTTGATATCATTTGTCCATATCTTCAGAGTAAGATACAGAGTCAAGTATTAGGTTGCCAGGCCTGTTCAAATCCCAATTTTGCTGCCTATCAGCTGGGATGCCTGGGGGAGAGTATTTAACTGTTGAGTTTTTACTTGCTAAAAGACAATGATTGCATCACCTTGCAGAGCCATCCTGTAGAAGGGATGATGGAAAGACTGCAGACTTCTAAGTACTGAGCCTGGGCTGTTATCAGTACCCCCAAAGTGTAGGCAATTAGTGGCATTTCATTCAGAGGTCTGTCACTTGAAAGTGTCCTAGGAGGCAGGGACAGGGAGAAAGGCAAAAAAGTATGGAAACCTATAGGACCATTTAGAAATAGTTATTTTTTTCCTGCCATGGGTGGATGAGGGTCAGGAAGTTAGTGTACAAAAGCTTTCTGAAGGAACCTGTAAATAAAGACAATCTTCCACGCGCTTTAGTGGGATAGTGAAGTGAAATTTGGAATTCTCAGATCAGGTTTAATCCTCCTTTGTGCCACTTACTAGTTATGTGAGATCTTGGCCAGTTAATTATATCTATGAGCCTTAGTTCCCTCAACCATGTAAGACAAATACATTTGATTGTGATGAGGATTAAATGACATGATATACATAATTAATGAATTTAAGATGTATTTAGGAATAGTGATCGCAGACATGTTTTAAAATTTACATATTACTCAACAATAAAAGGATAATGAAATCATTAATAGTAGTATCTCATATATATACCATGCTCTAGGTTCTAGAAACTACTCTAGTATTTATATGTAATAACTCATTTAACCCTCACTAAAAATCCTAGCTACTAATATAGTGGTGTGCAATGCACACATGCATACACAAGCACACACATACACAGAGGCATCCAGTTCATGGCCAGGGAGGTTAGGGGTGAGAATATAATTTAAATGCACAGACAGAACTTCTGGGACCTGGCCATAGAGAAATGCAATACTTTCAAAACTCTCTGCAAACTGACAGGGAGAAACTGCAATTTAACCCTCATGACAACCCTGGAAGCTGGGTATTACTAAGAACTGCATTTTGCCTATAAGGAACCTACTACTTAAAGCAGGCGTGTCCAACCTTTGGCCCAGAATAGCTTTGAATGAAGCCCAAGACAAATTCTAAAAATATTTATCAGATTGTTTTAAAGCTCATTAGATATGGTTAGTGATAGTGTATTTTATGTGTGGCCCAAGACAATTCTTCCAGTGTGGCCCAGGGAAGCCAAAAGGTTGAACATGCCTGCCTTAGAGGGTTGAGCCACTCGCACAAGAACAGACACAGGAAGTGCTGAAGCAAGATCTGGGACTCGGGTCTATCTGACACAGGACCTGTGGGTTTTAAAGCTCTGTCTGCACAACCTCTCATTTAATTGCAGCATTTATTCAAACAAAAGCAGCAGAGAGGGAGGCTACTTTTAAAACAGTCATTCCTAAAACTTTAAAAAGAATGTTGTCTTTCTACTGTTTTGTCTTTCTCTCCTTAATCTTAGCACCATTCCAACTACAGCATATACCAACAATTCGGAGATTCCAGAATACGCACTTTCAAACCACAGATTTCTCACTCAGAAGTGGCAGGCACATGCATAATTCCTCTGCAGGACCTGTAATAAGGATGCAAGGGGTGGAGTATATACTCTGGAGCTGGTGGGGCTGAGGAAGTGGAGATGAAAGCTTCAAAAAGAGAAACTTATGGGGAAGCCAGGATGGCTCAGTGGGTTAAGCGCTCACTTTGCAGCCCTGGGGACCGAGGATCGAATCCTGGCCCCGGCCCGTGAGGAACCATATGCTGAACTGGGGAGTTCCCCCAGTTCAGTTCTTTCTCTGTCTCTGTATCTCTCTCTCTCTCTCTCTCTCTCTCTGTCAAAAACAATAAAAAAATAAATAAATAAATAAGAGAAACTTAACTAGCACTTGGTGATTTGGGGGTGATTTGTTTGGGCTCCATCTGGACTTGGCCGGTTTGATTGAACCAGAGTCCACATGAGAGGCCATTAGTGTTTTTAATGCGTATTACAGCAATTACATTTGGCTCAGATCAGCACACCCAGGATTCTCGTCCAGCTTTTTAAGGTGAGTTTGGGTGATATCTCTCATGTTCTATATCTCTCTATCTATGGTAAGGACTGATCCCAGATTTTAAGAGTATAAAACCTGGGTTTACATGCATTATCTTATCTTAGTTCCTTCTTACACTACCCTTGGTGGCCCATTATTGTCTTCACTTTGCCAATGAGGAGTGAGGAAATCGAGACCATGCCCTTCCCCACCCCCAAATATACCCTGTGCAATAGCAGACATAGTACTAAGACACCTGAGGGGACACTGAGGAAAGAGAACAGGGGTGACTGGCTGAAAGTCTCCTACTCCAGTCTCAACATGAGTGTCCCTGCTTAAACTTCAAGCATTATTTCTTGAGTGTCCACTATCTGAGAAATGCTGAGGATAGAATCTTGACCAAGGCAGAGTTGTGGCCTCTTTCCTCTTAGAGTTTCCTTGTAGTGGGGAGACAGATAAATGTACTGCCATTATTTAGTTATATTTCTAGTAAGTGTTATCACCAAAAAAAAAAAAAAAAAAAAGAGAAAGTTGGGAATTGAAATAGGAACTGGGGGAAGCTGGGATGGCTCAGCAGGTTGAGCACTCACTTTGCAGCCTGAGACCAAGGATCGAATCCCGGCTACAGCCCAGGCAGACCCATATGCTGAACTGGGGTGTGTGAACCAGTTTAGTTCTTGCCGGGGCCTATGAGGGAGGCTCCCGACCCAGTTCCTGCCCCGTGCAGCCCTGCGCCCACCTGTGGAGTGAAACTATATGAATAACTAATGCTGTCAACTATGGAGACTGCTCTGGGCCCTCCCCCTTCTCTCTGTCTCTCTCTCTCTGTCAGAAAGCAATAAAAAATAAATTAAAAAAAAAGAAAAAGAAATAGGAACTGATCTGTATAGAACAAGGAGAGACATGAATCCTCAATGAGACTTGATTTTCACAAAGGACCTTAACTTTTTAAATAAAAGCCACTAGATGAAGAAAGTAACTCCACACTTACTGAGGCATCCTGTATCCTTATCATATTATCTTCAAGTCATTGTTAATCAGAACTATCTATATATCCCCACTTCTGACCACACAGTATCCATAGTCTGAAGTTCTATTTCCATCTCTTATATTAACGATGTTTGATCATTTTTTTATAACCCATTCTTGGAAAAAAGAAAATCCATTACTGTATCTACCCATGCCATTTCTCATTTATTTGAATTTCTATTGTACTTACTGTCGATACTACTCATTTACATATTTTATATACTTTCTTGAGTTGCTGATATATATATTATATATTATATAATATATATAATATATATTGTAGATACCCACCTCCTAAATTTGAAGGCTGTCTTAACATTTGATGACTTTCAAAGCTTCTGACATTGGACTGGTTAATAGTTATTTAATCTCATCTTATAAAATCCTATCCTGTCTCATCCAATCTCATTCCATTTCATCCCTACTGACTTATTTGTGGGCACTCTGCTGATTGCTGCACCTTAACTTTAAGGAACTTAAAATTCTGAAGTAAAGGTAGAGAGTTGGTACAGTGGCAGGGAGAAAGCAAAGAGAAAGAGAGCTATACACTAGACACAAAAAAGATTTTCAGTAGATATTAAAAAAAAAACTCAAGAGAAATATGGTGGGATGAGTGATTAATCTTTCTAGTGTTTTTGCAGAGAAGTGGAATATTCCTCCAACTCTTTAAGAGACTGAAGAGGTACATGGCATGCAAAGCAGAACATTCCAGATAGGGAAACCAGTGTGAGAAGGGATATGGAGGCATAGGGGACAAGAATGTGGATTGTTTGAAGATTTGGGAATTTATTGGGAAATTAAATTTTATTGACTCTTTCATGATGTTATGTGAGTAATTTATGAGAATTCATTTTAGAAATAACTGCAATTCAATGATACATATACTTTGGATCATTTATGCAATCATGTTATAACCAAGCACAACCACACTATTTCAATTCCTGCATTTTATCATTCTGTTTGTGCAAAGTTGGTGATGAATGATGTGACATGCTATAGAGTACAGAGACTTTTTATATTTTAAAAAGATAAAAAATATGAGGTAAAATTGAATTATCCCATTGTGTAAGGCAGGATCGTTACACTGAACAAAAAAGGTTTAGTCAAAATAATGGTCACATTTTGAATGGATATATAATTGAGACCTCTCTTTATATGTACCAGCATTTCAGTAGAAGGCAGTGAGATAACAAAAGGAAATAATATTTTTCTCCTTAACTGTGATTACTGTTTAAAATTTTGTGGTGGAAGCCGGGATGGCTCAGTGGGTTGAGTGCTCACTTTGCAGCGCCAGGGACCGGGGATCGAGTCCCGGCCCCGGCCCATGGAGAACCATGTGCTGAACTGGGAGCTCCCCCAGTTCAGTTCTCTCTGTCTCTCTGTATCTCTCTCTCTCTCTGTTAAAAATAAAAATAAAAAAAATATATATTAAAATTTTGTGGGAATTATTCTATTAAATTGATTTGGTCTTTCAATATGACTGGATATTAAAAATAGTATTAAAATTTAAAAGGAAAAAACATAACAATAATGATAAGAACTCAAATAATAATCTTTCATATCAAAATCTAAAACATAAAATCTATATGATAAAGTAGAACTTATCACACACTAGTATTTGTACCGGTGAATCCTACATTTATAACATGATTTCAGAAGAATCAATGACCATATTGACACTTGTTTTTCCTTTTGGTTTCACTATGTTTTTTATGTTTCATATATAAATTTGATTTGGTGGTGAAGATGCTAAAGCACTATTATTTTAAGAAGCATATGCCTAGACTTATGGTTGAGTAGCATTGTAATGAAAACAATTGAAACCTTCACAGGTGGCCCACAGAAAATTATTTCTTACTCATTAAGTGTGAGAGACACATTAATTTACAGTTAATGAAAACAAACAAACAAACAAAAACCCCTCCAAAACAAAAAAACACTGAATAATTTTTTTGGTGGAGTTGAGGGCAAAATAAGATCTATGCTTTAAAGTAAATAGTTGAGTCACTCTGGGGAGATTTGATTGAAGAAGAACTAAGGAAGGCGGGGAGACCAGATAGAAGTAATTGTACTTTCTTGGCCATATAATATAGGGCCTGAATCAAGATAGTAGCAGTTAGAATGGAGAAGTACGGTAGACAGATTCTGGAGACACTTTTGTGTAATAAACTCTTGTTACTTGTAGTGATGATGATCTTTTAGCAGCAGAGAAGTTGCACCCTTGTGCCAAATGCATCTAGGGTCTACAGAATTCAGGCCAGAAATCAGAAAAGGGGCATTCTGTCAAGCTCGTTGCCTTGTAATAGTTGTCTCCAATGAGTATTTGTTCATTTGGTTTGATGACTTTCTGTAGAGTACAACCTAATTAAATCCAAGCCACGCCTTCACACACAGGCATGTCTATGTATAATAGATAACACAACATGGAAATTTCCCCAAATCTCTCTACTTCATCATCATCCTTCAGGGCAAGAAGCCTGATTCAAAAGAGATGGTGAATGATGAAAATATGACCAGCCAAAATCTTATTTCTCCTAATACTATTGGGTCTGAGAACTACAAAGGGAGAGAAATCACCAAAGGGAGAGGTTGTTCCCTCTTCACAAATATGAATGAATCAAAGGCAATCCTTGTTCATTAAAATTCTATGGAGATAAAGTATGAAAATTTGTAGATAATTAGACAACTTCTCTATTTGCAGAACTCAGCTGAGCATAAATAAAGAATGGTCTTGCTATGGATGCATATGGTCATCATCTACAAATGAAAAAATCTGCTCATCACCATTAAAGAGGATTTTTCATGTCATTTCCTTTGAAGCATTAACAAAAAGAAATTTACTGTTAGATGGAAGGATGTGACTTCTCTGTTCACTGTCCCTGACTTTAGCTTCAGATCCAGCACAATTAGAAATGAAGCTATCATTTCTAATTTTGAAAACAGAGTGGAGAGTATAGAGAACCCCATCCTGATAACTTCTAAACACCATGTCCTTGTTAGTAGGTCTCAGGGCCACAATGACCCCAGAATGAAAAGGTGGTGCCTCATTAATTTCAACCTAATCTCAAGTTTGTAAAACATCATGCACTTTCCCAGTCATACCATAATTATGCCATGCATCATAATCAGATCTTCACAAGCAAAGGGGAGCCTTTGATAACTCTGTATGAGTTCACACTCTTCATGTCTTGCTTTTATTCCTCCTCTGGCCATGAGCAACTCACAAATCTATTATACGCTGGGCTCCTCCTCAGTCTTCAACCTTGGCCACATCAAAATGATGTATTTTATCTGAAGCCACCTCTGATGTACCTTTTAGCATTAATCATGGCTTTCTCTGTACTCTCAAAATCTACAAGTTATTACAGACTCCTTCTAATTTATTGTTATTATTATTAATCATAGCTGCTAAAAATAATGAAGGCAGGGGCTGTACCTTTCCATTTTTTATTCTCTTCTTAGACTCTTCCAAGGCTCTTCAGCAAAACCAGGCTCCAAAAACTCAGTATGTTTTTCTGCTAACAGAGGACTTTTGCTTCATTTGATTCTTTCAGAAAATCTGTTAAATGCCAGACCAGGTATGATTTACACTAATTTAAAAATTAAGATAGGAGTCTGAAAGTAGTCCTAAAAAGCCCCAAATCATGTAGTTTGTGGGTGATATGGTAAAATAACAATTAGGTGTATTTGATGCCAACATGCCAGTAATCTCTTTTCTAAGACATTTGTGCAAAAATGAGAACATGAATATCAATGACACCAGAGGTTTGAGCCTCAGTTGGCCTTTTATCATGTCTCTTCCAGTTGCATTATACAGGCAGTTCAAGGTCTTGTTATTATTATTATGTAACAGGACCTGGCTTATCTTTGTATACCTGCAACACTACCATTTTCTTGAAGAAGTGGCATTTGTTTATTAAGAACACAAGGTAACTTTATTATAAAATTAAGCTGGATCACTCAAGATGAGTGAAGACCTTGTAGAAGCAGGTCTGAGAACCACAGACCTAATATCCAGTGTATTAGCTATGATAATACAAAATCAAAGACATTCCAAAATACAGTGGTTTAAATGACTTATCATTTCTTTCTCAGAGAAAGTTCAGAGGTTAACAAATTAAAGTTGCCATTGTAGTCTTGCGGTTCTCGACTTTCATTCCAAATGTTGTGGTAGTCTTTGCCATTGAAACTGTACTAGACATGTGGTATAGTACACATCCTCACCTACTCAATGGATAATGCACACACTATAAAGGTGTTTTGTGAATTAATTGGAATAATATTGGTAAAATACTTTTTTTTGGTACTGACACACAGTGGGACCTTGATAAAGCTTATTGTTCAGTCTTGATTTTGTATTTGTTATAGTAACGGTGGTTGTGTTTTCCGCTTTTTTCTTCTTCTTTTTCCTCTCTATTTATTTTTATACTTCTCACTTCTTAAAAACCAACTAGATAACATGTTTTCCTCAATAAGGTTTTCACAGCAAAGACAGAGTAAGGCATTTAATTAGATCTTCAAGAAATTCTTTGTCAATGTTTAATTGGGTTTCCTACCAGAAATAATTTCTAACCCCCACCTCATCATAGGTACTACCCAATATGCCCAGAGCTTCAGTAATTAGTGCCAATTGGTTAGATTCTGCCACTTTTGCTAGGATCACTCTTATACCAATTCTTCAATACACGTTAAAACAAAAACCAACAGACCAACATTCAAAGTCAGCAAGGTGCAAGGTTCACAGGAGCCAGTCAGTTATTGATTCTTCATTATATACCACTCACTCCTTCAATGTACAGTCATACGGGGTTCTCCTGCCTTTCCTACATAAACTTACCACAAAAAGGTTTTTAAAACTTCTAAATTAACTTAGTATCTCTTGTTGTGTTATTTTATCCTTCTTCTTAAGAATGCAAATTTTGACCTGTGTCTATACCATTTTCTCCTTTATTCTCTAAGAACGTGCTTTCTTAGAATGAGTCACTTCTCTCTTGTTTTTCTTCCTAACATGTGTAAACTTGATATAATAACTGCACTGCCATGGAGGGAAAGAGGACTGAAATCTTACTTTAGGATTTGAACTCTGAGATCTGTGAATTTCCAGAGACTCCATAAGGGATTTCTTTTGAGATACATCCATTTGGAAGTACCTATTTCTAAGTCACTTCCCTTGTTCCATAATGTCAGGTGTCTTTTACCCCAGACTTAAAGATAAATAGGTAACAGTCTGCTATGTAATAGTTAAATGGTTTTGTTTCATGGATGCCATATGCCAAATGAAGACATCTTCCAAATGACTATTCATCTTTTATAATCTATAGCAAAAACAGTTAATAGTGACTAACAAAAGTCTTATAATGGAAGTATTCATAAATTATAGACATTCAATTACACTGTAGGCCCCCATGGTTCTCCAGCAGTGGTGTTGGTAATCCCAGGATTTAATGATCTCCCATAAGGAAGTATTCAAATTGAGATTAGAGAACCATTTCCCAGAAAGTCCATACAATCCCATTATATCCTCTATTCTTGAACCATGCTACACAACGTAGGTGGGCTACAAAAGTACTCAGGCTATGAACTGAAATCAACAATCATGTCTACTCAGTACCTCAAGGTGAATAATAAATAATTCCATATTCCCCCCAAAGTTTATTTTTGAATTATATGCTAAAAACAACAACAACCATAACAATGCTCTTCAGTAACATTTGATTTAAATAAAAAATCAATACCCAGGTAAAATTTCCTGACCCTCTACTTATTTCCTATGCCTGACCTACTTGGTTTTCCTGTAAAAAGGGATGAAGAGATTTGACCAAACGTAAGTAGACTACGTTTCTTTGAGATATTTTTCTCACCGTTATGCATTCAGCTTTCTTAGAAAAGTCATGCTGTCTGTGTCTTCCTTAATTATTAAAATAGTGCTCAGTCCATAGTAGATTTTTAATAAATATTTATTAAATAAATACTTATAAACATAGAGTTGTGAAAGGAGATATAGGTACATATTTAAGTATATATTTTAAATCTGTATATTGTTACATAATTTTCAGCCACAAATTCTTCTAATGCTCACAACAAACTTATGTAGTAAGAAATGAAGCTAATGTTATGATGATGTGCATTTTCAGATGATGAAATTGAAGGCTAAAAACATGTCACCAAGGTTCAAAGTGTATGTGACCACACACAGACTCAATCTCAGAGTTCCCTGGGCTTCTCAGGATGGCTCCTTTCACTAGCTTCCTCCCACTTCTCAGATTTGCTGATTCAAAGTGGAATCCTGGAGGGCTTCCTCCAGCCCTCTGGCCACACTTCCCTCTCTTTGGTTACCTCTAGCGACTTCCGGGGCCACCCCTGAGGTCCCTCCAACCAGAGCCCCCTTAAGTGCTGAAAAACGCAGCTCTGCTGAGCCTACTCATCAGCCAGTTGGCACTTTTTCAAATGAGCCACTGAATGGCAAACGCACAGATAACAGTGGGATAAAATGAGCTCCTCTTATTGATTTTCCAAACCAATATGGCACGGGTGCTTCCGCCTTGTGCCATCGCCTCCCTCTGCCTGGAGGCGTTCTCCGCCCGTCCATCATTTTAATTAGGCATTACACCTGGCACAAATGCGGAGCTGATTAACCTTAAAGGAGCTGAATAGGGTTTCTGATCGTTAACATGGGGCCCTTGACATATTATAACTCATGTTAACATGTGCTGTTGCACAAACTCCCGGCTTTTTCAGCCCACTTTCCAAAGCCACCGTGTGGGGGTAATGGCATCTACAGAGAGCTCTTCATGAAGTGTGCTCCCATAACAACGCCACGAAAAGCAAGATTTAGAAGACGGATTGGTGTGGACTCCACAGATACCACTTTTTAATGGCTATATAAATGCACTTTCTGGGTCAAGGGGGTGTCTAAGGGATGGACCGTGGTGTGGGAATGTTGTAAAGTAAAGAGGCTTCTGAGGTGGGAACAGGCAATTTCGCCTAGTGCTGTGATCTGTGAATAGTCTCAATTTCTCTGGGTCTCAGACTCCTGATATGGAAAATGGAGATCGAAAAGAACTTGAAGTTTTCCCTGACTTGTCTATAACTGGGGCCCATCCCTGTCTCCTAGGGTGGGGATCCTAGAGATAGTACATAGAGAACACTAGCCAATCCTTAATCTTTAATCCTGTTTAAGGTGTTCTGGTTCAAATAATTTGTTTTTGTTTTTGTTTTTTGTTGTTGTTGTTGGTGGGACAGTTAGTACGCCATAAAGATATCAAGGAGCCCTTTGTTCTCCCTCTTCTTCTCCCTAATAAACCACACAAATCAGCTCTTACATATACTCCCCGTGGATCCTGATTTAATGTTCTCAACTCGCCAGAGTAAATTATCTCCCCTGTGAAAGCCACACCTGGACCTAATGTCCTGTTAGATCAAGATGGAGAGATAGAAAAAAACCTGCCGAGGAGGAAGAGGAAAGGAATTTGTAAAGATTCTTTCCCCTCTTATCAAGCCCCTTCCTTTCAGTCTAAGAAAGAATTGTTTTTCTGTGGTAGGTCTGGGATCCCATGGATCCCACCCTGTCTTGCTCTGAGGATCAAAATAACTAGTAGGTTGGAGTGTGAGCTTCAGGATAACAGGGGCTGTGTTGAACTGATTTTTTGTTTCTTTGTTTTTGTTTTTTGGTGTCTTCAATGCAGAGAACAATGCCACATACATGCTAGACACAAAGCATGTGTTGATTGGATTACTTAAAAGAGAATTTCAAGCATGAGCAAAGGATGGAAAACATATTTGTGTCTTCATATTTTTATTTCTCAAATAGCATTATTTTGGTGGCAAATGATTCCAAGTTATCTTGAGCCAACTTTTCCACCACAATTATTTTTGTGTAGGGGAGGGAATTCATATCTGTGAGAGGTAGTCTATCCCATGAGTTAAGCTAGTGCACTGGTCTCAGTTCTGGGTCTTCTTAGCTGTGTGACTTGGGTCAAGTACCTTGTCTTTTCTTAGCCTCACTGTCTTCTTTAGTGAGTTGTTGTGAGAATTGAATGTGCTAATATGTAGAAAATTCTTGGCATGCAGTCTTGCACAGTCAATTGCACTTTATTATAACACACGAAAGTAAGAAAGAGGACAAATAAAAAAAGCAAGATTGAGGGAATGCAATGAGATGCTGTTCATGAACACTATACATAAGCCCAGGATAGGAAAAGGTTAAGTCCCCTTGCTTTACCTTAAAATATAGGGAGAAATCAGTTTCTTTGGAAGTTCCAAGATATGAGAATTTTCGGTCTGACACAATGATCTCATTTCTTATAGTCTCGTCTAGGAATCAAAGGCAGGGCCCAGAAGATAGGCCTCTAAGCACCTCTTTTTATCTCTTGAAATTTAAGGACTTCAAAGGTGGCCCACTTAAACAAAATCCCTGACCTCTAATCCTTGTCCATTTCTGTAGAAAGGTCAGCCTCATTCTGGTTTGTGGCTCGCGGCAAATGGAGAAACATCCAGCCTTGCAGGGAAGTTTCACAGACTGGCACCTGCACTGTGCGTCCACTTTGAGGGGTGCAGGAGCTGGGCCTGCTGAAAGAGCTTTTACCAGGCTCCCACCCTTGCCAAAGAAGTGGCCTTTTCGTTCTCAGTTACCACAGTGTACAGCCAGGACCACAGCTCCAGTGTCTCCAACTCGGGAGCTCTCTTTGGCAATGACCTTGACCCTTATAGGGAAACGCTGCAGTGTCCCCCAGAGCACACACTATACCTCTGCTTTCGCACCTGCCACTGGCTGTGGTCACCTGGCTACTTCCTGAATCTCTGCTTTGACTGTAAGCTGGGAAGCTTCTATACTTCACTAGTCTTTTCTTTATTAGCAGCCAAGCACAGTGCTTGAGACTGGGGAGCCTTTCAAGAATTAATTTTTTAATAATGAAAAAAATGAACAAATTAACCAATAACACAAGATGGTGTATTGGGAAAGACATACTTTCCATTGAAGGAGAACTGAATTCACACATTGGCTCTTCCACCAACTGCCTTGTGACCTATTAAGCCAAGAAGTCACACCAAAGCATAGTGTTATCATTTATACAATGAGGAGAAATACAGACACCACGCTAGTTATTAAGCCATTGTCTCTCAGCTCCCAACCTGCCATTCTGTACTACGCAAAACATTTATTTTCTTTGCCATCTGGGGGTGGGGGTGCTAGGGGGACACATCAAGACAAGAGATGACAAAAGAGACACCATCCATCCTATTTCGTTCTCACTCCCATGGGTGTAACTCAGCGACACTCCCTCACTCAGGCTGCTGCAGTTGTTCCTATCACGGCCCTCAGCTCCACTGAGCGGTTTCCCCATCGCTCTCAGGAACAGCCTCACACACACTTCTCAGAGGCAGCACCCACAGCCTTCATGGTTCTTCGTCAGATGTCTGAGCCCCTGCACTGGGAGCCCCTACGCCAGGCTCCTCAGCTTTAATAAGTCTAGCCTCTTTCCTTTCGCCCCTGCTCTAGGAGACATACCTCAATCCGATTTTATTTTTCCAGTCCTTTCCCATTTTCAGTTCTCCGTGGTTTCCAACTGGTCTCCCGGTGGAACCATGGCTGATATATATCCCTTCGTAGGATTGTGGTGTATGTCAGATATATTCATGAGGCATTAAATGCAATGTATATCTTCTGTGAGTGACTTCTTAAACAGGCTCATTGTTGTTATTGCAGTAGAGTATCTGTTAACTGGAACCCATGCTGGGTAAATGTAGTTCTATGTCTTCGAGTTTTTGTTTTTTTTTTCCAGTTGCTTGGGTTCCAGTTAATGGAGAGTCTATTGCATTATTATTTTGGTTTGCTTTTTTCTTATGATAAAATTAGCCATTTTAACCACTTTTCAGTGTATCATTGAGGGATGCTAAGTGCTTTGACATTAGTGTCTAACCATCATTGCTGTCAACCTCAAGAACTTCTCATCTTCCCAAACTAAAACTCTGTACCCATTCAATAGTATATTAGCTCCCCACCCTCCCCTCCCCTCAGCCTTTGGTAACCACTAATTCACCTTCTTTCTCCATGAATTTAAGAGCTCAAGGTACCTCATGTAAATTGAATCACATAGTAACTGTCCTTTTCTGTCTGGTTTACTTCAATTAGCACATTTTCAAGGCCCCTCCATGCTGTAGCATGTATCAGAATTTAAATTTTAAGGCCAGATAATATCCCACTGTATGCATTTACCACATTGCTCATTTATTCATACACTAGTGGCTATGTGAGTTGTTTCTACCTTTTGGCTAATATGAAAAATGCTGCTACGAACATGAGTGTACAAAATAGGACACTAGGGGGAAAAAATGGACTTCTTTTCATGAGAAGATATAGTCTAATTTTAAAGACACTTGGGTACAGGGATGGGAACAACTGCAGCCAGCTTTGCCAATTATCTACCACAGGGTCCAGTGAGTAAAGTTCTCTTCAAGCAAAAAAACACTGCTTTGACTGTCTTCAAAACCTTTCCTGGGGAAGCCAGGATGGCTCAGTGGGTTAAGCGCTCACTCTGCAGCCCCTGGGACCGAGGATCGAATCCCAGCCCTGGCCTGAGTGGACCCGTGTGCTGAACTGGGGAGTGCCCCCAGTTCGGTTCTCACCAGGGCGAGACCCCGGCCCACTTCCTGCCCTGTGCAGCCCCACACCCACCTGTGGAATGAAACTATGTGGAAAAACCAATGATGTGCAACTATGGAGACTGTTCTGGGCCCTCCCCTTCTCTCTGTCTCTGTCTCTGTATCTCTCTCTCTCTCTGTCAAAAACAATAAAAATAAACCTAAAACAAAACAAAACAAACAAAAAAAAAACCTTTCCTGATCCCATATATGAGAAAACACAGTATTTTGTTGGACACATAGTTAGCACTCATGAAATGTTCAGTGAATGAATGAATTTCTTCAAACATACAAATACTATAATTATTGTACATACTACCTTGCACTGCAAGCACCTGTCTTTCCTCTGGAACAGAGAGAGCTTTTTGATTAAAAAAATAAAGATCTCATATTTTCTTTCTCGGTGCTTAGTACTGTTGTATTTAGAGAAGGCATACAATTGTGTCAATGAACCCATCTCTACTGAAAATGATCTTTAGTTTTCTATCTTTTATGCTAAAAATGACCTGCTAAGGTGGCCAGAGACCCTGTTCACTGACCAACTGAATTGTATTCATGTTTCAGAACCACCAAAAGTATAAAACTCATAGTTGACAGTTAATAATAACAAAATTAGTGTGGTGAGTCTGCATCTAAATCAAATCAAGGATCCGTTTTATAGGCCTGTGAACAGATACAGTCCTTCTTGTGACCGAAAGAGCTGGGGGGAGAGGACAAGTACTAGCATGGACATGAAAGGGCTGATGGATCTTTACGTGTCACCAGGCACTGAAAGGTAAAAATAAATAAATAAAGGCCCATGAAAATGAATTGCAGTGGTTTGGTATAACTTAATCAATTTGTGACCGGCCGGATGATGGGATTCAATAGACTGTTCAGAGAGTAACAGAAATAAATAAATGCTACCATTTCAGATGAAGGCGTGAGCAGAGATATATAAAATCTGATGAGAGACTCAGTCAACGATTTGTAGCATTGAATTTTCTGTTAACATATTGTCATATATTGTGTGTGTGTATACAATTTAAAAATTTATATTTACATGCCTTTAAGTTAGGTCCTACATTGGCATTTCTTCAACATAAGAAAAGATGTTTACAAGAGTTTCTACACCTTTGTTCACGTGTGCAGGAAAGAGGCAGGGTAGAAATTGGGAGTGGGGCAAACTGGACAAAAATGGAAAGGTTGGGGAATATTTAGAGGTGCTTTTATATATCAGCAACCTCAGTGAAGATCATTTATTTAGCACTCACAAGGCGCTGCACACTGTTTCGCATCAAGGATACGCAATCAATCTTAATGCCTTTCTTTTTGTCTTGAACACTGTGCTGCCGGGGCCTCTGTTCAGTAGCCGATGGCCACACGAAGGTCTAGGTTAGCACTAATAAACCTAGTAGTACTTCAACCTATGTTACCCACACTGGCATTTGTACTAATTACAGTAGTCAGACTTATTGTTATAGAATCGTCACTTCATAGCTAACAAATCTTTTCATGAGTGTTATTGCACTTCAATGCTCATTACTGTGCCACGTTGAAATCAATGTGCCACGTTGAAATCAATGTACCCATTATAGACATGAGAAAGAATGAGGCTAATTGACATGGTCGAGATCACAGAGCTACATTTATGGAAATAACTGATCCGTACCACACGCTACTTCAATAACTGTATGAGGCCGATGTTAAACACATGGAACATTAAAACAGTGTACTTTGGGCAATTTCTTTCCAACCAATGCAATTCAGTGAAATGCAACTGAACTAAAACCCTATAAATAGAGATTATTTCCTTCCTATCATCTCTTAGCTTTCCCTTTAATTCTTTCTTTGCTCCACAGTGGTTTCTCCAAAATGCCTGTCATTTCCCTCTACTACGGAAAAATATCCAATGGCTTTCATTTCATTTTCTAGAGTTTAAGCATTTAATGTTTCCAGCAGGGCACTGAGATTTGCCAATTTTAAACTAGCCACGCTATTCCTCATGTCCTTGATTTTGGAAGCATCACTTTTCTCCTGTCCATTAAGCAAATGTCTAAGTCTCTTTCAGGTTTCTGTTGTAAATTACATTCATGCATCCATTCATTGAATCAGTGCCATGTTCATTCTTTCATTTATCCCTTCATTGAGTAAACTAACCTTTACCGAACACCAACTATGTTCCAGGCACCAACGTCCACACAACTGTTCCTTGGCATCCATGGGGGTTGGTTCTAGGACGCCCCATGGATACCAAAATCCACAGATACTCAAGCCTATCACATAAAACGGAGTGGTATTTGCAAAAGACTATGCACCTCCTCCCATGCACTTACATCATCTCTAGATTACTATGACACCTAGTGCAATGTAAATGCTATGTGCGTAGTGGTTATACTGTACTGTTTAGGGAATAATGACAAGCAAAACAAGTCTACATGTTCAGTACACATGCAGCCATCATAGGCCTAACTATATAGGCCTAACAACATAACTTTTATTTTCTGAAATTTTTTTTTATTGTTAAATTTGTTGGGGTGACATTGATAGATAACAATTACATTGTTTCCAGGTGTACAATTCTACATGACATTGTCTATATGTTGCGTGATGTGCTCACCACCCTGAATCAGCTCTCTTTCCATCATCGTATATTTGATGCCCCCTCCCTACTCCCCCCACCTCCAGCTCTCTCACCCACCTCCCCCCTTACCCTCAGGTAACCACTAAACTATGGACTATGTCCATGAGTTTTTGTGTCTTTGTTACTTTCAGTTTTATATTCCGCCTAGGAGTGAGGTCGTATTTTTCTTGGAATACTACTCAGCAATAAGAAAGGATGAAATACAGCAATTTGTGACTGAAGGAATCAAGAACCATTCTCTGAATATTTTTAATCCATGGTTGGCTGAATCGACAGATGTGGAACCCACAGATATGGAGGGCCTACTGTAGTGCACAGGCACTAGTAATACTAGTTTATGCAGATTACATAAACGAGTCAATACATGATTCTTTATCAGGACACCCAATACACAAAATACATAGCACCTAATATTACCTAAGAAATGGAACCCTTTATGCACAAGACACTTTTTAAAACTGTAGTTGCTAAATAGCAAGCATGTAGGTAAGGAGTAGAAAAGTGCAGATTTAGATTTTTCACACAGCAAGGTTTATATTTTTTTTCTCCTCACATATGTGTTCCGCCTTCTTTCCCTACTTCTTAAGACTGAGAACTCAGCACACATGGGCGTCATCCACACAGCACTCCTCTGGCCCCACCCTCATTTCCTAACCCACTTTTAAAAGGTCCATCTTAAATGCCATGAGACAGCAGAGTGATGGAAGTAGGTCTCATTAGCAGAATGGTCCAATTACGTCTGGCATACCCCACACCATAAAAGCAGCATTCCAGTTTCACACGCTGTACAGAGATGTAGGGGTTTTCAGGACTAAAATGAAGATATTTATGTTCAAGGTTATTGGAAGAGCCTTTCAATTGGAAATATCAAAAGAAGGGAGATCTGTGAAAGCTATTCCTTAGCAGTATCCTTGGGCTCCTGCTAAACGATGACTCTGTGTAATTAAAATGAACAAAGTATGTGACCATGTTCCATCTTTGCAATCATAGCATTTTCTCTGTCCTTTGTTTAACTGCTGTGTTCATCTGAAACTGGTGTTAAAAAAATAACAGAAATAGAAGTTGAATGTATTCCTGCAGGGCTGTATTTTTAGTAGCTCATCATTTTGCCGAAGGGGCCTGGAGGTTGAGAGTCTAATTATGAACCAAAGTAGATGATGTGGGGAAGAAAAGGGACAAGAATGAGAATGGGAAGGAAGGGTGTGGGGTAGGTGTTAGTGGGTGGGCTGCTTCCCCTTTAACTCCAACCAGAACAAACCGTGAGCTCCCTGGTGAGTGCAGGATGTATTGTTATCAAGAAGCAGGAAGCCACACTAGGTTTAAATGTCACTAGCCCAAGTGTTTGATATACAAGTTTTCTAATTGGTTGTAGGAGAAAAAGTAACTTCTCCCTCTCCTTCATGCTACCCTAACCTAAAGTAATATTCCATAATAAAATCATTTCAGAATGAGGTAAATCAAACTAAAATGCAGCTCATCATCGAGATGGTCAATAAAATGATGATTTTTAAAAAAGATTTATTTTATTGTTTTTGACAGAGACAGAGAGAGACAGAGACAGAGCGAGACAGAGACACAGACAGAGACAGAGAGAGAGACAGAGAGAAGGGGGAGGGCCCAGAGCAGTCTCCATAGTTGTACATCATTGGTTTTCTACTTGGTTTCATTCCACACAGGTGGGCGGAACTGAGCTAGGGGCCTCCCGCATGGGAGGCACACCCCCCTTGAGCCAGGGGCTGAACTGGGGGGCAAGAACTGAACTGGAGGTTTCCCGCATGGGAAGCACACCTTAGTTCAGCATATGGGTCCACACAGGCCGCAGCTGGAATTCGATCCTTGGTCCTTGGGGCTGCAAAGCGAGTGCTTAACCCGCTGAGCCATCCCGGCTTCCCCAATAGAATGATGCTTAATTGTGTAGGTCACGGGACGAAGGGGCTGAGAGAGTAACTACAGCCAAGGGTGCTGGAGCTGAATTTATCTCTTTACTGATGATCACAAAGAATTAAAGAGCACTTGAATATAATGTATCATCATATTATTTATGAGTTAACATGTATATTTATAGCTCTTTTATATCTGCCAAGGTCTTCCCCATCATCATTTTTAGTATTTCATGCCACAAAGATGCTACAAGGAAAGAATTGTGGTAGGTGGTGAGATGTGAGTGCCACGTATTGTTAGAACTTTGTCTAAGACAGGCCTGCGCAGACTTCTTCAGGGGAAAGGCTACTTCTAATTTTCTCCAAGTGTCATGGTCCACTAGCTATTTATTTTATTATTCAGGTGGTCACCCCCAAATTGCTGGGCAGTCCACTGGTAGGCCACAATTGACATCTGAAATCTTGCACAGCCCTGGTTTAAGGGTATACTAAGGCATTTGAATAGTCATAAGATAGGTCATAGGGAGATTCTGAAATAAGAACTTGGACAGAAATAAAGTAGGTCAAATAGAAAAGAAGTAAGAAAAAAGTTTGCTGTATTGATTTAACTCTAAGAGGACAGAAATAGGCACTGAAAAAAGTGCAAGATGTAGCAAAATGAACCAAATTACAGCTGGACCACAGATGGAGGAACTCAGGTATTGGACTGGTGAGCAGGGTTTTGATCAGACCTCCAAGTCTTGATAAATTCAGTGAGTGTTATTTAATGCCCGATGACAGAGGTGCGTCATCCTAAGCAAAGCACCTTTGTACCCTTCTCTCTCTAGCTGATTACAAAGTAAACAGATGCCTCATTATAATAAACCATATTGAAAGCCCCAAGTAAATACTTCTTTCTTGGCCTATTTCAAATACAGACTCAGAGTAGTCATTTATCAGATGATTACTGAATAAATGTATGATGCAAAACACTAAATAGACAATGCAGATGAAAATGTTTATTTTTGCTATTGCTTTCTTGGTGTCTAACTTACCTATTATTGCATTGTAATTCACTCAAAGAAAATCAATGACTAAATCAACCAGCCATGGTTTCATATTGCTCATGAGTCTATGGATTATTTGGGCGGTTCTGTTGATCTCAATAAGCCTGATGGGTCTCAAGTGGGTTTGGTCATGTGCTTGTGGTCAGCTTGCAGTTTGGCTAGAGGTCTAAGACCTTGTGCACATTGGCCGTGACTGTTAACCTGCTGGCTTGCCCTGATTGTTCACAGGGCAGGGACAGAGGCAGAGGCCCAAGGGAGTGGATGTGTGCCAAGGCCCTGAGGCAGAGGCTCAGAACTAGAACAATATTATTTTGACCACTTTAACTGCCCATAGAAACTAGCAAACCTTGGTTAACTTCAAGAAGAGTGTAAATAGAGTGCACTTCTTGACAGACATTGCTGCAAAATCACCTGACAGGTAAAGGGGTAGGGAGATCAATGATTACTGTCTTTTTGTTAACAATCTATTACACTTGGATTGAACTTCTTGACTCTCCAGTAAGTGTTTATAAAGATCATTCTGGCAGAACATCTCCCTGGGGCACAAACAGAAAGTTAGACTAAGCCAAATTATGCACCAATAGCATCACAGAATAACTAAATACTTACCTTTATGTATGCACTCTAATGTGGACCATACGATTAAGTACAATTGAAGCAAAATATACAAGGTTATTTGCACAGTATTTACAGCCTTATGGATTAAATTGGGTTTCTTACTTTATCACTCATTAGCTCTTAACTGTACTCTCTGATTCTCAATTGCCTAGTCTAAAAATAGTAATCATGCTTGTATCTATCATATAGAGTGATCATGGAGCATTACATGAGATAAAGTCACTGCTTTAAATCCCAGTGAATTGGCCAAGCTGGTCAGTATAGATTGGCTATCATTATTATCCTTAAAGAGCATACCTTAATGGGAATCTAAGAGTGATGTTCTTATGGGCACTGATATAAGGTAGGTTTTTTTCCTTATTGTACATAATCATTTGTTAAAAGATGGAGAAGATGTACTTCTTTGTAACTGGTTTCACCATGAGCACCTTTTAATATTGTGCCCAAGCAGAACTTTGAGACACGTTATCTGAGTGTAGAGAAGTCACTTCTCTTCCAGTGTCATTTCTCCCTTTTTGTACAAACGAGGGGGTTGGATTAGAAATCTCTGATATTCTTTCCAAGTATGACATGGTACAGTTAAATAATGCCTGGAAAATATCATTAGTTGAACTGGAGACAATAATGAGTCAGGGCAAGATACAGAACAGGACAATAAGTCTGCCAATTTGTGTGGTATGGATGATCGATGCTAGACCAGGAAGTCTACATTTCAGTGTAGGCTCAAGGTGTTAGCACAGGCTAGGCCACTAAAGAAGGGAGGAGGAAAAGGAGGGATATTTTACGGGGCTACCACTTTGAATTGAGGTGTGGGGAAAGAGAAGATTTTAATGTCAGGATATTCTTGGTCCCCTGAGTTCAAACCCAACCTTAATGATCTATGGCAGAAAGGGGAATATATCAAAATGATAGAGGCTATACATGTAACAAGGGAAAATGTAGAGTGAAGATGACCTCTGGGACAAATAGAATCAGAAACTGAGTTATCACTAGAATGTTTCTTCTGTTCTCTCTGTCTATGGCTTTAACCTGCCTTCTGCATATCTACCTGCTTCCTGTATTCCACAGGAAATAGGAACAGCAACATCTCCCAAGCCTCCCATTCACTCTCTCTCCTAGAAAAGAGATGGCTCTCATCTCCAGGTTATACTCTCCTAGGGAATGCCTCTGATTGGCCTACTTGGCTCAGGTAACTGAACTGATGATCTGTGGCCAGGAGCAAGGATCATCTAGCACAGACATGATGGCTGATGCCTCTGATTCTCACAGAGGAGAAAACAAATGTGAGCTGGGAAGTGATCCTAATGAGCAACATTAAAGTATGGATGAGACGGCCAGAATTTACCTACGATATGTCCAGGCAGCTAGTGGGCATAAACAAGGCTAGGTCAACTGAGTGCAGATCTCAAAGGTCTTTTAATGCTCAGATGAAGGGATCTTATTTGATCTGCTGCTGCTGCTGATGGTGATGATTTTGTCGAAGGGTTTTGAAAGTGAGGCTAATATCAGACTGCATACACAAGAATTACTTGAAGGAATGGGAGCATAATTACCAAAATACTGATTCCTGGACCCATCCCTAGTTATTATAATTCAGTAGATTGGAATGAGACATGGAAATAATGTATTTATTAGAAATTCCCTAGGTGATGCTGATAATTTAGCCAGTTTTAGGTGTCACTGTGATTAATATGGTATAACTTGATTTTGAACATATAAAGTGTAATAGTTTTTGCTAGTTTCTGAGAGATACATTCACAAGACATTTATCCTTTCCATAAGAACTTTGAACTGTATTAAGGAACATATAGTTGGTACATAAATAGCCATAAATGATCAAACATCATTTGAGAGTTTTGATGGATGGTTAAACTTGGATGTGGTATGGATTTAACAAAGATTTGAATAAGGAGGTAATATCTGAGTTGAGTTCTTAGATGATAGTTTAATTTTCAACAATCAGAGGAGAATGTTTATTCCAAATAGAAAGAAGAACATTAAAAAAAAAGTCCTAAAAGAGAAAAATCTAGAGCAGGGATTCTTAATCTGGCATCCAAAGATAACCTAAGAGTTGAATAAATTTCTGTGGGGAAATATCTCTATTTTTACTAACATCTAATGGAAATTTTGTAAGTCCTTTAGTTTAACAATAAACAATAATGGACTATTAATACCTAAAAATTTATCGCCATTAGATTTTAGGCATTTTAAAATTTGATTAAGACTGTAGCAGATGTTTTGCACTAACTACCATTTTGTGTTCATCACTATTTCAAAATTATAGTATCATTCTAGCTCTTGTTACATAAAGACTTAGCAATAAATGAACTTAAGTTTTAAAGCTATTTTGAAACTATTTAACATAATTAGTTTTCTTTGTAATTTTATGTTTTCTTTCATGCATTTAAAAGGGTTATTCTAAGAAGGTATTCTGGTTAGCTACTGCTGGGTAACAAATGATGTTGAAATTTAGCAACTTTTAATAACCATTTTATTTTCTCATGATTTTGTGGATCAGGAAGTTAAGAAGGATCCAGGGAAGCAGTTGTCATTTGTTATCTCTCATGTGATTTCAGTTCATTGTCATCTAGGGTTGCAGTCACCAAGCTTGCTTGCAACCTCAGTCTGTATCCAAGATGTCTGGGAGTTCAAACGGGGCTGTTGGCCCATTTACCTCACCTGTCACATCCACCTCACCTCTAACATGGCATTCTCACAACACAATGGGTGAGTTCTGAGAAGAGCATCTCAAGAGGTAGTATTTAAGAAGAGTCTTCCAAGAGATCAAGACAGAAAAAATAAGCGGTAAAAATAAGTATAATAAAAACAATCTTAATACATTCTAGCCAGGGATGCTGGGCAAGCTCAGCAATTGAGCCCTTGCTTCACAACTGCGAGGTCTGGGTATCGAATCCCAGCCCAACCCATGCAAACCCAAATGCTGAACTGTGGCACAACTGCTAACCGTGGGGATGGCATGATGGTGAAGGTTCTTACCTCCCATGAGGGAGGTCCCCAGTTCGGTTCCCACCTCTCATGGCCCCATACCCACCTGTGTGGAATGAAATTATGTCACAACTAATGATGTACAACTATGGAGACTGCTCTGGGCCCTCCCTGTCTCTCTCTCTCTCTCTCTCTCTCTCTCTCTCTCTCTCTCTCTCTCTCTCTCTCTCTTTCACCTTCTCTCAAATAACAAAACAAATCTTAAAAAAAAAAAAAGAGAGAGAGAGAGAAGAAACAAGACTTCTCCTGACTTGCTTCATATATCACACCGCATCAGTTCCACTTTTTTCTCTTGGTTGCATATGAACCATTAAGGATGACATAGTTTTGAGGGAAGGCAAACTATTTCCCTAATTTTGTTGGAAGAAGTGTTGAAAATTGTGGCCATATTTAATCTGATTCAGAAGGTTTCCATTGGGTTTACTGGAAGGTCAAAGATGTTCATGGCATAAAAAACACTAAGAACACCTGCTCTAGGATATGTACTTAAGTAAAGCATGTACTCAATAAAAGAAGATGAGTGTTCCTAATTAATATTAACTTTAGAGGCTATTCAAGGTAGCCGGTGGCCAGCTTCTGAGCTATTATGCATAGATTTTTCAAGTTGCGTTGCTCCGTTTGTTAGAAAGAACAAAAAAGGGAAGAAAGAAGAACATTCTATTTAACCTTCATGAGTCAAAAATGTTAGAACTGCACTCTGCCTCCAAACCAGAAGAGCAAGCAAACAGTTTCATAATGGTGGAAGCATCTTGCTTATGGGGAGATCAGTCTTGTCATTCTCTGTTGAATATAATGAGAAGAGATGGGAAAGAAATGTGAAGAAGCTCATATCTCCTCTCCAACATGCAGCAACAGATCAAAGAAATGGGAACTGACATCTTCCATCTCCAGGACACCCCGAGTAGAAATACAGTCAATAAGACGGCATGTCCATTGATGTTCAAGGTGTCTTCCCCTGTCAGAAGCAGAGTGATGAAACCGGATAGCACTCCCTTCAAGTGCCTCAGCACTTTCCACCTCGGGGGTTGGGGAGGAGGAGGTAGAAGAAGCCTTTGGGTAAGAAAGAGTTGCAGTTTGTATCCTGGGCTCTTTGGGTGGGATTTTTATCTAGGTCGTTAGCCAAAGGCTTTAGCATATTCATTTACAGCCTCTAGCTAAAAGATTGCTAGGGGAGTTGTTAGTCTGTGAAAGAAGTAGAAAGAACTTCTTAGGTTAGGAGACTTGCAGGCATAAGAATCTGATGTCTCTTAACTGTTTCATTTAGGAGATGTTTCCTTAATGGATCACAGTCTACTGGGGGTTGGGAGAACATATGGCTCAGGATTCTTATGTATTCTCTGGGGATATGGGGCATTTTAGGTTCTCAATTATAACTGCAAGCCCCTTAAAGGCAAAGATAATTTTGCATCTCTAATATCTATCAGTGTCTGGTAGATAGTAGTCCTTAAATAAATGATTGAATAAATGAATAAATGATGGTTGAATGAAACTATACAGAGCTCTGAAAAACCCAACCTAGACTGCTGAAGAATAAAACACAAGCTATTTAGCTGCTTGATATGCCCCTATATTATCTGGTTCCTGGTTAGCTGTCCAGTCCAATCTCATATTACTTTTCCCCTCTCCCTTGTTTACCAATCCAAGAAACCTCAAAGAAACTTGTATTTCGTTAGCATCTTGGTGCACACTTCTCGGGCTCCCAAGAGGTAGGAAAGGCGAATTCTAGCTGTGTTTAGAGATGTTTCTCTGTGAGAAGGCAATACTTGAGCAGAAAGTACAAAGAACAAGACGAAGCCAGGCCCATGAAGATTTGGAAGTGGGGGTGGGAAGCAGAGTTCAGATCAAGCAGAAAATGAGTATAAAATCAGTGAAGAATGGGTGAGTATTTTTTGTTTTTAACAGAAAGCCAGCTGTTATGGCAGAAGTGAATAAAGGGATAGAGAAAGACAAGACAAGATCAGGGGTGAGAGAGTTAGGCAGGAGCCAGGGCACCTAGAGCATTGAAGGCTGTGGGATTATACTATAAGCGGGATGGGAAATCATTCAGTTGTGTCTGCAGAAATGGACATTGTCCAGTTTTTCTTTTAAGAAGAGAATCCCTCACAGGAAAACAAGTGTGGAAGCAGAAAGTCTAGCTAGGTGACTTCTGCTGTTCATGTGACACAGTGGTTCAGATCTGGGTGGCAGCAATGAAGTGGGAGCGAAGTGGAGACATTTTGTACATACTCGGAATCAGAGCCAACAACTCTATTGGATCAGGTGGAGAAAGGAAATTTAAATGATCAATTAATGAGAAAAGTGTTTGTATTTACTGATAAACCAAAAGACATGCGTATGCATAAAAATAACATTGAGCTGGCTTTTTTCTCCTATCACATTGGCACATGCTTTTTTAAAAATGGTAAAATCCTGGAACTGCATGAATTTTGAAAACCAACCTAATTGTCCAACAATAGAGAATCAGTTAAATAAATTATAAGGCATGCATACATTTAAATGCTCCATGGCCATTAAAAATGACATTGTGGAAAAACACTTAATAATATGGAAAATGTTCACGGAAAGTTTTGTTTGCTCAACCTGCAGCTGTCAGGGTCTATGCTTCTTGTTAAATACCAAATGGATTTGCAATGAAGGCAAATCTTTAAAATTTGCTGAGAATTCTCCTCAGGGAGAGGACTCTTCAGAAAAAAAAATGCTTGGCAAATTCTTGGGGGTAAAGGTGAGACCCCGAAGACATACCTTCAAGATGCAAGGTTAACAGAAGAGATGACTAGACTCTCCTGCAGTAGATATAAAAATGTTGGGGGTTGGGGAAGCCGGGATGGCTCAGTGGGTTAAGCGCTCACTTTGCAGTGCCGGGGACCGGGGATCGGATCCTGGCCCCGGCCCGTGCAGACCCATGTGCTGAACTGGGAGCTCCCCCACTTCAGTTCTCTCTCTGTCTCTGTATCTCTCTCTCTCTCTCTCTCTCTGTCAAAAATAAAAATAAATAAATAAAAATATATTAAAAAAAAAAATGTTGGGGAAGATAAATACCTTGGGCCAGGGGCCTTTGGAGTTTGACACAAGTGACTGTATTATTTTTGGTTTGCAACAATGCTGGGTGGACTGGAGTCCCCACACAAGGATTGCAAGGCAAGTCCTAAACTCGGTCAGGATCTCCAGACGGCCTTGAGAACAGAGCTCTTCCCTCTCTCGTACTCTATCCTCCTTAGGAATTTGCAGAAAACTTGGCAATGATTTTCAATTTCCATGGCATATAACACAGTGTTTTAAACCAGTATTTCAAAAGGCAAAAGATCTCAACTCAGTCTTTAAAAAATAAGATCCCCAGCTATCTGTAGTCTAAGGATAAAGACTTAGTATGCAAGGAGCACAGAAGGAAACGTCTTTAAAGAACACGTAATCCAACGCTACGGTTGATAAGGGAAAAACTTAGGTTGCCACAATGATAAAATGCAAAAAGTCCCTATAGATTTGTGTCGACAGGTTTACCCTAAACATGAAAAGTATAGAAGTTGGCTCTCCAATCCAATTAGAGTTGATTTCAAAGTGAAATGCACAGGCTGCTCAGGCTTGCCATTGCTGACGTAGAAAGCTTTTCATTCACTCCCCAAATGTAGCTGACTTCCATGGACTTTGTCTCCGCTTTTCTGGTTTCAGTCTCTGCGTTGCCTGTGGGTTCAGGCAGCCCTGAAACACAAAGCCCCCGGCTCAGCAGTACTTCATTTAGGAGATACCATCAGGTGCTGGCATTCTGTCAGCGCGGGAAGAGTAATATCAATCTGGCTGTCGTTGCTAGTTAGCATACTTGAGCAAGGCGCCCAGTGCAAGGACACACACTGGACCAGCCCTGCGCACAAAGGCAAAAGCGTAGCTCAGTTAACTTTTGAGTCTGGTGAACTTGGGCAGAGCCTTAAAAGACGCAGGTTTTCATTTCTTCATCTGAAAATGGGGACAATGAAGGTATTCGGCTTGTATTTGGTAAGCAATGGAAGAGTGAAAGATCCTCATAAACTTTAACTATATAGATATTTATATCTACATAGTTATATTTATATCTATATGACGTTCTTAAGCATAGAGAACTCGGTCCTTTAAACTATGTGTCTTAAAACTCCTCCTACACACTCTTGTTGCTCGTCGTTGTAACACTAATTCCCTTCATCCTGCATCTTTAAATGTAATAGTACCTCCCCATGTCTTCCTCCACTGGGCCTGTCATATCCCACTCATGCCTTTAATCCTGTAAGTAGGAAATTATTGTTTGCCTTCTGATTTCCCAAGCCACATTATTTGAATGTCTTCTTGAAATGAACATTTTCCAACCCGTGTCATAGTAATGTATCATAGGAATAGCTGTCAGCCATGGTGCAAAGTTCCACATGCATTATCTCATTTAATCCTCAAGTACCTTACAAGGCCGATATCACATGCTCAATCTCTCTAGTCAGACTGTAGTTCTATGAGTACAAGGAGGATGTACAATTCATGTTTATAGCTTTAACATGACCAAAATGGGACTCAATAAATGTGTTATAGTGCTAGAATTATGATTACCAGTGCTACTAGTCATTATTTATTACTTATTTTTAATATATAATTGCATATTAATTATTACTATTAGGTTCTGATATCATTGACATACTGGACACTAGGCTAAGCCTTTCTGATGCATTATCTCAGTTAGACATGGTTACCCTCTTTTGTATACCTGAGAAGGGGATTCAAAGAGGGAAAGCTACTTTTATAAAATCACTAGCGATGGAATCAAGATGTAGATCCATGTTTGTCTGAATTCAAAATCAGGGCTTTCAATCACCACCCTTCCCTGCCTGCTCTGGGAGGCTCTGGGTAGACTTTTGGACTGCCTTTATCTAATGAAATGATCTTGGTTCAAATATATCCATCAGAGAATCTTATAGCACCCATTTGTTCTTTACCTAGACCATTGGTATACCATTTATGCATACCTTACCATTCAGCAAAAGTCTTGCTGATGCCCCTAGGCAGATACGTTCTTCTCCCAAGACGAAAACATGGCTCCACCACTATTTATTGAATAACACTTTTCTTTTCTTTTTCTTCTTCCTCCTCTTTCTCCTCCTGCTCCTCCTCTTCCTTCTTCTCTCTCTCTCCTTCTTTCCTCCCACCTTCTCTTTCTCTCCTCCCTCCCTTCCTCTCTTCCTTTCCCTTCCCTTCCCTTCTTCTACCAATGCAAATACTTCTTTTATTTTCTAAATCACAGCACACACTAGGATCTGGTTTTGTAACTTTAAATTTCTTTTTCTTTCTATATTCTGATACTAAATATATTATTTTACTTATGGTAGCTTTGAAATATTTTTAATATTCATGTGATGTAAATTCTTTCTAGTTTTTCTTTTTTAAGAATAACAGACTCAGTATTGTATAATTAATCTCCCAGATGAATTTTAAAATAATTTTATTAAGGTCTTCCCTAATTTCCTTTGGAATATATACTAGAAATGCCTGACTCTAAAAATCAAGAAATACTTATCTTTAAAATAGTTTCTTTCCATTCAAGAAAAAGAAAAAAAATGTTTTGAGTTCTTCTTTGAGTTCTTCTTTGGCTATGAGTATTATTTTAGGTTTCTGTTTTATTCTTGTTATATTAATTCTTACATGTTTTTCACTGCATATACCACAATTATAAATGCTATCTTTTCTTTTAAAATATTTATTTATTGTTTTTGACAGAGAGAGAGACAGAGAGACAGAGAGACAGAGAGACAGAGAGACAGAGAGAGAGACAGAGAGAAGGGGGAGGGCCCAGAACAGTCTCCATAGTTGCACATCATTGGTTTTTCCACATAGTTTCATTCCACAGGTGGACGGGGCTGCACAGGGCAGGAACTGGGCCAGGGTCTCGCCCCAGTGAGAACTGAACTGTAGGCACTCCCTAGTTCAGCATATGGGTCAGCACAGCCAGGGCCGGGATTCGATCCTTGGTCCCCGGGGCCGCAAAGTGAGTGCCTAACCCACTGAGCCAGCCCGGCTTCCCTAATGCTATCTTTTCTTCAGTTATTTTTTTTTATTGCTTTTACATATGCGTGATTGATTTTATCTATTAATTTAAATTTCTATAGTTTATTAGTCAATGAATGCTTTTGAATAAATTAATGATGAATCTAAATTAAATAATACAAGAATCATCTAGAACCCAATTCAAGAAACTAAATGATGATCTATCCAAGCACCAACACCGTATTTTGTTGCCTCTCATAACAATAATTTCTGGTTGGCATGTTTTGTTTTGTTTTGAATAGAATACTCTCACATCATTTACCCTATTCCATCCTTGATTTCATTTCAGAGATATGAAATCCGAGCCTCAAATAGGTGCCAGAACTTACCAGAACCCCACAGTGACAGAAAGGCTGAAATTAGATTCACATCAAGGTCTCCTAATTTCAGACTTCGTGCCCTTTCTAACACCTTCCGCTGTTTCTGATCAGATGTCTGCCTGCTATGAAGATGTACCCCAGGGTTATCTAACTAGAAATGGTAACAGTGCATTTGAGCTCTCTTTGTGTTTGTGCCAATGATTTTGTGGGGCAAAAACAGTCCTAAAAGTGCTGGCTGAGTTGATATTCAGGCCCTAGAGAGAGAACAATTTAGGATTATAGTGAGATGGAGGATGACAGACCCACATAAACTGGTGGAGATGAGATACATCTCATGTGTTCAGGCATATTGAAGGATCTGTCACTCACACATTGGTTTATGAGGCAGAGGTAAGTTAATTCAAGTTAATATGCAGAAATGTTTCTGATAACAACCTGTCATGAGTGTAGAGGGACCTATCAGGAGATATAAATGAGAAGAGAAAAGGAATACTAGAAAAGAACTGAGAAATTAGCCAAGGAAAAAGAACAATTCTCCATTATAATTGTAAGGCAGGTGACTAGAATTATTTTCACAGAGTTAATAATATTTATCTCAGTTGATAACGTTTTGTATTTAAGAAGCTGAACTCTAAAATCATGCATATCTGGGTTCAGACCTCACTTAAACTACTAAACATTTCTAAGGACCAGTTTCCTTTTTAAAGGTAGAAATAAGGATATCTAATATAATTGGGGAGCTATAATGATTACCTAAAATGATATATGTATTTAAGACATATAAAAAAGTACCACATGATCTTTAAGGGAACTAATGGTAGATCTTATCTATCTAATCTGCCTATAATGATGAAAGATTCAGTGGTTCTCTGAAGAACATATGACATCCTTAAAATTAATTAGAGAGACAATATGATAATAAATGACAATGAATGAGAAGACGTAGGGACTTCATTCATTTATTTAATGGTTCTTTGGTTACCTATCCTGTGCCACTCACTTTAGGGCATCCTAGAGAAAAAAAACAATCATTCAATATTGGACACAAATAACTAATAACCTTATAAGTGTAACACTTGAAGTAAAGTTGAAAGAAGGGAAAGTTCTAGGTATAAGAAATCTCAAAGGAAGCAAGTGGCTGGTTTTATGAAATTTAATAAAGGACAGTGCTGTGGCCTCAATGTCCCATTGTCATAGAAGCCTATAAACTTTAATTCATTTTCTTTTTTTTAAGTTAGAGCTGTCCAAAGTTGAAATAACAATAATACTAGTGTATGCTAGAATTTACTAGATGCCAAGATCTCTGCTAGGTAAGAGGTTGGCGTTATCTCATTTGACCCTCAAAAAAACCCTGTGAGACTAATATTCTGAGATGCTACATACCTTACTCAATGACTCAGAGCTAACTGTAACAAAGCCAGTATCCACATCTATCTTAAACCAGAGAACCAAACTCGAAATTTCCAATGTCAGCATTTTCACTTGGGAAGATGAGCAACATGTCACTCAGGTTTTCAAGGACAGTTTTGAAAGATCTCTGGACCACATGGCATGGTGTATGTGACTGAAAGTGAGTTACAGAAAATAGACATTAAGACCCCTCCCAAGCCTAAAATTGTAAGATACTATACCTAAAATGTATAAGTTAGTATCTTGGAATGCTCTACAATCTTAGGAAAATAATTTTATTTTCCTGAGAATGACCATTCTTTGGTAAAATGTGAGTAATATTGATAACTGACTCTAGGATTATTTAAACAAGTAAATAGGACAGTGACTATTAAGTATTCATGTGTATTTATAAGTTGTGCTACAAGGAGCCCTGGTTCACTAGGAACACCATGTGTTTACACCCCATGAAAAGTAAGTATTACTTTTGCCACTTTTTTATGATTAGGAAATTCATATTTTAAGACTAGGAAAGTACAAGGGGAAGCTGGGATGGCTCAGTGGGTTAAGTGCTCACTTTGCAGCCCCGGGGACCGAGGATTGAATCCCAGCCCTGCCCCATTTGGACCCATTTGCTGAACTGGAGCGTGCTTCCCATGTGGGAGGCCCCCAGTTCGGTTCTCACCCACATCCCCCAGTTCAGACTCTGGTTTGAGGGATTGTGCCTCCCAAGAGGGAGGCCCCTGGCCTGTTTCCTACTCTGCACGGCCCTGCCCACCTGTGTGGAATGAAACCATGTCAAAAACTGATGATATATAACTGTGGAGACTGCTCTGGGCCCTCCCCCTTCTCCCTCTGTCTCTCTCTGTCTCTGTCAAAAACAATAAAATAAATCTGAAAAAAAAAAAGAAAAGTACAAAATAAAATCCATTAAAATGTATAGGAAAAGATTGACAGTTGGGAACCCAAAGTTATGTTTCCATCTCCTTTTTTTTTTTTAAAGATTTTTTATTTATTGTTTTTGACACACAGAGAGAGAGAGACAGAGACAGAGAGAATAGGGAGGCCCCGAACAGTCTCCATAGTTGCACATCATTGGTTTTTCCACATAGTCTCATTCCACAGGTGGGAGTGGGGCTGCACAGGGCAGGAACTGGGCCGGGGTCTCACCCTGGTGAAGAACTGAACTGGGGGCACTCCCCAGTTCAGCATATGGTTCTGCACGGGCCGGGACCAGGATTTGATCCTTGGTCCCTGGGGCTGCAAATTGAGCGCCTAACCCACTGAGCCATCCCGGCTTCCCCAAAGGCAATGAGGGTAGAGACAACTTAAGATCCCTACTTTTTTTTTTTTTTTAATATATTTTAATTTATTTATTTATTTTTGACAGAGAGAGAGAGAGAGAGAGAGAGAGAGAGAGAGAGAGAGAGAGAGAGAGATAGAGGCAGAGACAGAGAGAGAACTGAACTGGGGGAGCTCCCAGTTCAGCATATGGTTCCGCACGGTCCGGGGCCAGGGCCGGGATTCAATCCCTGGTCCCTGGCGCTGCAAAGTGAGCGCTTAACCCACTGAGCCATCCCGGCTTCCCCCATCTCCTTAATTATAAAATGATTGGGTCTGAAGGCATATCATTAATGGGAAAAACTTCTCATTATAATTAATAATGTTTCCAGGATTAGAACCAGGACACTAACACAAGAGAAAGACTGATGCAACTGATGTTATAAATTGATCAATTATGTTATTTGGGAAGAATATAGTGAACAACCATTTCACCTGCAGGTATGTGGTCATGTGATTTTTATTTATTTATTTATTGTAATATGGCACACTGCAATTCATTTTGGAAAATGTGGTCTTTTCAGAAGGTGGCATGCAAACAATTAGAGGTCGACAGAAAAATGAATGAACCTTGACCTCTAGCTAATGTGATGTATAAAAATTAATTTCAGATCTATCACACACCTAAATGTGAAAGGTATAAACTTCCAGAAGATGTAGGATTTAAAAAAAAAATCAATATTGGGTAGACAAAAATGTTTTAAACAGGACTCAAAAAGCACTGACCATAAAATTTAAAAAATGAAAAAAATATTTTCAATATTAGAACATTATAGAGAAACTAAAAAGACAAATTAGAGGCTAGAAGTACATATTTGCAATACATATAGCTGGTGAAGGATTCACATCTAGGTTAAACAACAAATTTCTACCAATGAAACTATACATCCAATTTAAACAAGCACTACACAAAACAACTTATATGAAAGGCCAATAAATATAAAAAGGCACTTAACATCATGAGTTTTTAGAAAAATGCAAATTAAACCACAATTAAACGCCCCTTTACAATCAGAAAGTCACCTCTTAGGCATAATGACTACTTTGAAAAAGGTGGGTAATACGAAGTGTGGGCTAGGGTGATCTGGAATAACTGAAACTTTCCTATATTGCTGGTGGAAAAATAACATGATAAAACCACTTTGGAAAACTGGATGGCAGTTTCTTAAAGTGAAACAGAAATGTCTACCTTATACCTAAGAAATGCCACTCTTCAGTATAGACTTGTAGAAATTAGTGCCAGTGTGAATACAACCTTGTGCAAAAATGTTTATAGATTTAGTCATAATAGACAAAATCTCTAAATAACCCAAATGCCAGCAGAGTGGATAAATGCAGTGTAATATACTTATATAAAGACACATCATAGAGCAAACATACTGTTGATCATAGAGATAAAACTCCAAAACATGCAGAGTGAAAGAAGACAAAGGAATGGAACGTAATGTAGATTTCATATGCCTGAAAGAAAAATGAATCAAATTGAAGATGGAACTAATTTATCAACCTAGAAGTCAAAATATTGGCTACTTCTTGTGGAGGCAGAATAATGACCCCCCTACCCCGAATGATATTCACATACTAATCCCCGAACCTATGACTATGCTGGGTAACATGACAAAGGGGAATTAAAATTGCAGTTGAAATGAACTGGCTGCTAATCAGCTGACCTTAAAATAAGGAGATTGCTCTGGATTATCTGAGAGGGTGGGTCCAATGTCACCACAGGGGTTTTTATAAATAAAGAGGGAGACAAAATGGAATCAGAGGCAGAGAAAGAGCGAAAGAGAGAAAGAGAGAATGAACAATGGCAATAGTGTCAAAGAGCTGAGATGTTGCTAGCTTTAAGGAAAAAAGGAGGAAGCCGTGACCAAAAAAACCACGGCCGTCTCAACACTGTGGAAAAAGCAAGAAAGAGATTCTCCACTAAGGCCTCCAGAGAGCTTGAATTTATTCAGTCATATTGGTGGGAAGTTGCGTAGTAAAGTTGAAGATGCACCATCTTTCCCATCTAGAATTCTCTTTCTAGGTATCATTCTTTAGAGAAGTTATTTTGTTTATGTCAGAAAGACATGTATATAAGAATGTTAAGTGTAGCACTATTTTAAAAGTGAAATAAGGAAAACAAATGAAACACGTATCAAGAGGGGAATGAATTCATAGATTTTGATGTGTTTAAATGAATAAAATAGATCTGCATGCATCATGATAAAAAAGGGAACTTGGTATATAATGTTGAATGAAAAACAAGCATTTTTCAGTGTGATATATATGTAATTAATAGCATCAAATGTTTAAAGCACACTATCAATTGTAAGTGTACACACACACACACATACACATGTTGTCTGGAAAAATATCCAGCCACAAATGCCTCTATTTGATATTATACATAGCTGGATACTTTCCAGACAGCCCTCATATGTATAATACAGAAATACGTATAAGAAGAAAACAGATACATTCAAGATAAGGCTGAACTCTGAGGAAAAGAAGATGGAGAAAGGTAACTTGAAGGGGACTTCGGGTAGATGTAGGAAATGTTCTAAAAAACATATTCTTAAATATTTTTTTAATAATATAGGGTTCCACAGAAAAAACACCCCTTTTTTATGAGCTGGTAAACTCATAAAGAGTGCTATGGTTTAAAAAAAAATCTGCTCTAAAATTTTTCTAGTGGTAACAATGGTGGACGAGACAATTTCTGGAAGAGGATTCTGTCTTTTTTATGTTAGGCTAATTGTTATTTGCATTTGGACTGGCATGGATAAGGTAAGAGGGTTTGGTGGTTGTGGAGCAGAAAAAATTCTGCTAGCAGAATACGAACCACGGAGTCACTAAGAGTGAAGGAGATGAAGTGACAAGCTGGGAAGAGGGCCCAGTCAGCTGAGGCTTGCCATCTAGAACGTTGTGATTTATTAACCAGGCTAAGTGTACAATCAACGCTAAAGACTCAGCGCACCTGACCAGAATTCATGCTGACTTCAAGCAGAGTATGCTAAAGTGAAGTTAGGAAGAGTGGGTCAATGGGTAAAGCACTTACTTGGGAGCATGACTTGGATTCTAGTCCTAGTATAGCCAAGAATTCTGTTTGTTGATAGGTGTATTTATAGCTGAGCCTTCATTTTCATACTTTAAAAAACAAGAGTGGTAAATCAGATGATGTGATTGGGGCTGCTAAAAGCTATCCAGATCACTCCCCCTTCAAGAATAAGGGACTTCTTCTCCCAGTTTCTTGAGGACAGAAGACAGCTCCCAGCTCTCAGCCATCTTTGGGAATTGCCTCCGCTGAAGAAAGTTTCCTCTCTAAAGGCTGTACTCTCTCCCTGGAGTGGCCTATATCCAATGACTGATTAACTCATGGGAGTTCCAAGGCCTGGCTCTCTCACTCCCACTCAGGACAGATCTGAGGATCACGCTGTCTTCTGGACTGTCCCATAAGGTTGGCTAAGGTGTTCCATTAAGATTGAACCACCGGTTGACTTTACCCAGTGCTCAATCCCAATCCTATTTTCTTTTCGTCTCTTCCACAGTTGCCGATACTCAGAGCATTTTCTAATTAACACCATCCATGCTAATTTCCATCTCAGAGTCTGCTTCCTGGAATACCCAAGCTATAATAGATGACCTTGAGGTTCTCTTGCATTCATCACATTTCATTATTCCAAGCCAATACGTCTTAATGTAAAATCTACAGTAGCAAGTGTGTGTTTGAATGTGTGTGTATGCATAAACAATCATCATAGATAACCCTTTTTGTCCCTACTGTCCTTTGCAAATAAAAGAGTCATAATTTTAATCTAAATAAATGTTTGTTGTATTCTTTGGCAAAAAAACATCTATACTACTTAAAAATACTAAACAGCCGGACTTCACCACCAGCATATTAATATTCTTTTTGTTACTTAAGTATTTTGCTGCCATTGACTCATTGCAAGTAAAATTTATATAATAGATCATTTAAGTCTCCATATTTTTACAGATGGAAAAGCTGAGGCTCAACTACTTTAAATGGGTACTGATTTTGTACAGCACATAATTTAAAGGTCTGGGACCAGTACTTAGTTGCTATGATTTTAAGACCAACGTTCCTCTACCACGTGGTATACAAACAGGTTCAGAACTATTTAAGTAAACTCATAGGTGATAGAATCACAATCATTTCTGGCTATATTTCAAGAAAATCAACCATATCCTTTTTATGTAAGTTTCTATTTCTCTTAAGATGCGAGAAAAAATTAAACTCAACCAAATAAATTGGAATTATAAGGGACTGCACAGGTTATTTAGTACAGAAAATGCACACAAGCTCTTTCTCACACTCCATCTGCACTCTACTAGCAAGTGCTTGCTGGAACATCATGCAGAGGAGAATACTAATGCCACATCTGGCTCAGCAGAAAGAACTGTGGTGATTGATTAGTGAGGCCTGCCATGAGCACAGGTGTCAGCACTGGTAGCTGCAGTGCCATTGGTCTATAGTCTTAATCCCTGTGAAACTCTTTTATTCCACGAATAGGGGTGCCCCAGACAGAACAGACATTGCAGAAAGAGTGTTTTGCAGAGATGGTAATAAATGCAATGGTAGAGTCAAGACAAGATTCCAAATCACCTGATTCTGAGAACAATGCCCTCTCCTTGCTACTTGTGTTATTTAATACAACATCCACTTACCACATATACATATTTAATTACCTTAATTAAAATTAAATACAACTTTAAATTTTAGAGGTTGGGTCATACAGACTATATTCAATATGGAATAGAACAGAGAACTTTCCATCATCAGCAGAAGTTCCACTGGACAGCACTGCCAATGAGCCTTTGCAGTTATTCTTATGTTCACATAATTCCCATAACTTACTGAATGCTCAACAAAAATTAATTGAGGGTGATAATTGATGTTAAGAGAAACCTAAGTTATTTAGCTTATGCACAGGCTGTATCAAAATTATATATGCCCTGGGACAAGTTATGCCCAAGTTTAACATTTTGCCTTTTAAAATAAAAGCCAGTTTTCAACTTTCTGTATGCCATACACCTTGACAGGCAGCCTGTGCCTTGCTAGTTTAGACTTGTGTTGATAAAGTCTGAGGTGAAACTTACAGAGGAATGTCACAATGTAAGGGAAATGTCAACCAGTACATTACTTGGGGTAGAAAAACAATATATTTATTGCATTGCTTTCACTATTGATAGTAATCATCAGTATAGGAAACATTTCTATATAGGTATAAGGACACACAAACAGAAATGTCTGAGTTCAAACCTGCATTTTAAAGGTCATTCTCCTTTGCTAAAGCTACCATTTAGAGTCAACACTGAGGCCTCCACTTACACAACTCATTCTCATAATGACCCTGTTTTTATTTAACATTTAAGAAAATTAAAAATTTAAAGGTAATTTTTTCCCAAGATACATAAGTGGTGAATGTGATGAAATATGACCTCAGGTATGTGTATCTGTCTTCAAAGTTCATGAAACATGCCATGAGCACATACTCATGCTGTCTCATCTGATAGGACAGCCTATAGGCTAACTACCTATTTTAAGTACATATTTTTCTATGTATAAGATGATACTTTTGTCTAAAATTGTTAGATCGAAAGTTGGGGTCTGTCTTATACACGAGTAACCTGTGTATTGATTTCTTAATGTTGGGTTAGAAAAGTAGGGGTTGTCTTATACATGGGGTCATCTTATACATGGAAAAATAGGGTAGTTTAACCAATTTAGTCTTTAAATAATTTTGGAGAAAATTATCTTTGATAATCATTGCTGGAGATACTACATAGGTGATTTGGCTGCATTATTAAAATATAAGGGGCTCATCTTCTGATGTGTCCTTTAAATTTGTCCTTACTGTCACCAAATACCATGTAATAGACTAATTATATGATTAGGGGGACTCTCAGAGTAAGATGGAAAACAAATTGGACTTAGAGTTCCAGGATCTGATTTAAACCCTGATCTTTCTCTAATAACTGTGCATTGTTAGGTAAATCACTAGCTCTTCCTACACCTCAATTATTTTCATACAAGCAAGACCATCACTGAGCTGCCATAAGGGTTAAACGTCTAAATTAAAGTATAACACAGACTGTATGCTGCATCGCTGGTGTCCAGCATTCGTGTGCTCATTTGCTGACCTGTGAGCGAGACAAACTTTCATTCTTGTCCCAACTTCAGAATTTATCTGACTCTCAATACCACTAAACTCTGGTTTCCTTGTGTGCAGCACAGCAATAATTCCTACCCTACGTTAGAAAGTCTTGTGAAGATGAAATCAGACGATGCAAGTGGAACCTGCAAGTAATATAGAATGCAAGGTGAGGGGGGCTATTACAACCAACTTTATAAAGGCTTCATATTACCAGGCTGTATGTTAATCACTTTATGAG
>PVKE010006314.1:0-54891 GCA_004027555.1 Craseonycteris thonglongyai
CCTGAGGGAAGGGGAGGAGGGGGGAGGGAGAGAGGGAGGGGAGGCGGGAGAGGGCACCAGCATTATGGACACTCAATGTTTTGGTGTTTACCTGGAGAGGAGGGAGGAGGGGGGAGGGAGAGTTGTGTGGGGAGGGTGGAGTGGGCACCGGATATATGGTGTTGGAGGGGGACCTGATTCTGGGAGCTGGGCACATAATGCGATGCATGGGTGATGTGATGTGGAGTTGTACATTGGGAAACTGTCTGATTGTTACCAACCAATGTCACCCCATTAAATTTAACAATTAAATATAATAATATTAAACAAACAAACAAACCAACAAACAAAAAACCAGATTGCTGCATCCCTGAAATTCTGACTCAGCAGTCTGTGGTACTTGGGAATTCGCACTTCCAATTTGCTGATGCTGCGCACCTTGGCTTGCTGAGGGGCAGCATTGACTTAAATCACTTGACAAAACCAAAGCATCCTTTGAAGGCACATCTTGTGATAAAATAGTTCCAAACCTAAAATAGTGCTCAATTACACCATATTCTTTTGCTGCAGTTACCCAGGAACCAAATGGGAGTACTATTTATTTACATACAGCAAAACCCTATAACAAAAGCAAGTAACTCCATTCCTAAGAAGGAAAAATAGACTAGGGAGTTTAAAATGGAACAAAGTGAGGGAAGGAAAACATGAAGTATGGCCTTCAATGGCTGCAATGAAACAGAAGATTCACTATAATTTTATTTTGTTACCTGTGAGGTTTCTGAATATTTAGATAGTTTCTGCATAGCTTTTTTCTTTGAATTGTATTAACCTTTTTTTGAAAAGAAGAATTAAAGTAATAGTACTTTATAATGTTTCAGGTGTCTCACATTATAATCTGACATCTACATATACTAGTGTGTTTACCACCATAGGTCTAGTTTCCAGCTGTCATCATACTAGTGACCCCTTTTATCAATTTTGCTCACCTCCTTCCATTCTGGTAATTATCAATTAGTTGCCTGCATCCATGAATTTGTTCTTGTTTTGTTCATTTGTGTTTACTTTTTGTTTTTATTCCACATATGAATAATATCATATAGTAGTTGTCTATTCTTCTCTGACTTATTTCACTTAGCATAACACCCTCAAGGTCCACACATTTTGCCACAGATGGCAAGATTTCATCTTTCTATGGCCAAGTAATATTTTTCCGTGTGTGTGTGCATGTGCATGCATGTGTCACATCTTCTTTATCCATTCTTCTATCAATAGACACTTGTTTCCGTATCTTGGTGATTGTGAATAATGCTGCAGTGACCGTAGGTGTATAATATCTCTTCACATTAGTGTTTTTGTATTCTTCAGATAAATGCCCAGAAGTGGAATAGCTGAATCATATGGTAGTGTTATTAATTTTTTGAGGAATCTTTATACTGTCTTCCCTAGTGGCTGCACCAATTTACAATCCCACCAAATAGTTCCCTTTTCTCCACACCCTCACCAAGGCTTGTTATTTGTTATGTTTTTGCTGATAGTCATTCTAACATATCTCATTGTGGTTTTGATTTGCTTTTCCCTGATGATTAGTGATGTTGAACATCTTTTGATGTGTTTATTAACCATCAGTATGTCTTCTTTGAGAAAATGTCTATTCAGGTCCTCTGTGCATTTTAAAATTGGGGTGATTGGGGCTTTGCCTTTGTTGAATTATATGAGTTCTTTATGTATTTTAAATATCAATCCTTTCTTGGATATAGAATTTGCAAATATCTTTTCTCATTTAATATGTTGCCTTTAATTTTGTTGATGGTTTCCTTTGCTGTGCAAAACCTTTTTAATTTGATGCCGTTCCATTTGTTTAGTTTTGCTTTTGTTTCCTTTACCATTGGAGTCAAATTCCCAAAAACAACATTAAGTCCAATGTTGAGGAGATTAGCACCTATGTCTTCGTCTATGTACAGTATTTTTTTATTGTTAAATTTATTGGAGTGACATTGGTTAACAATTACATTGTTTCCAGGTGTACAATTCTACATTACATTGTCTATGCATTGCATTATGTGCTCACCATATGTATAGTATTTTATGGTTTCAGGTCTTATGTACAAGTCTTTAATCCATTTTGAGTTAATCTTTGCATTTGGTGTAAAATAGTGGCCTAGTTTTATTCTTTCTCATGTGGCTGTCCAGTTTTTCCAACACCACTTATTGAATAGACAGTCCTTTCTGTTTTATGTTTTTGCCTCCTTTTTTCAAATTAATTATCCATGTATGTGGGGACTTATTTCTGGGCTCTCTATTCTTTCCCATTGGCCTTTGTGTCTGTTTTTCTGCTGAACACCATACTACTTTTATTACTATACTTTTGTAGTATAGTTTGAACCAGGGAATATGATATTTCTAGCTTTGTTTTTCTTTCTGATGATTGCTTTGGCTATTTGAGGTCTTTTGTCATTCTATACAAATTTTATGATTATTTTGTTCTAGTTTTATGAAAATTGCCACTGGGATTTTGATAAGGATTTTATTAAAACTGTAGATTGCCTTCAGTAGTATAGATATTTTAACAGCATTAATTCTTCCAATCCATGCATGTGCACAGAATATCTTTCCATTTTCTTGTCTTTAGTTTATTTCAACAATATCTTATGATTTTCATAGTACAGGGCTTTCATCTCCTTGATAAAACTGACTCCTAGGTATTTGTTCTTTTTGTTGTGATTGCAAATGGGATTGTTTTCTTCATTTCTCTTTCTGATAGTTCGCTGTTAGTGTATAGAAGCACAACAGGTTTTGGTATATTATTTTTTGTACCCTGCACCTTAACTGTATCTAGTTATTATTTCTAATAGTTTTTTTTGGTGGAGACTTTAGGGTTTTCTATATATATATAATCATATAATTCGCAAACAGGAACAATTCTGTCCAGCACTTTTTCTAACATATTCTTCACTCACATTAGAATTTGGCCCCTTTTTAGCATTCCATTCTCTTTGGCAAAGTACCTCTGTTTATTAATTTTATTCCTGAACTCACTGAACTGCCTTCCTGAGTTTTCTTGCAGCTCGTTGAGTTTCTTTAGGAAAGCATTTCAAATTCTCTATCAGATCACAATCTTCCATGACTTTCCATGTGGTTTCTGGAAAATTGTTGTTTTCTTTTATGTGATACCTACTGTATTGTCGTAAGTTTTCATTGTGCTTGATAAATTGTTCGTCTGCCCTTGGATTTGGAGTAGGGAACGCCTTTCTTATTCAGTAAAGCTTTGCTTACTTTGAATCTAACAGTTGACTTTGGTAATTAGTGGCCTTTCTTCGGCTCTCCAGCAGAGCACGCCATAGCACAAGAGTTTGTTTTCTCTTACCGGGATGCTCTGGCTGTATTTGAGAGCCTTGCTTTCCACCTCCACGGACTGCCAGAGGTGTCGCTGGTGCCCTCCTCTTTGCTTGTGCCCTCGCTCACTGGGGAAGTCACCATAGGCCCTGTATTAAAGATCAATAATATTTGCAGTGATTGAGCAATTTCTTTTTCAAGTTCAAGTTACTTTTCATTAGTTAAATTAATAAGCAGACGGTTGGTTAGCTTACATTATGAATTGTTATTGTGACTTCCAGGAAAGCAGAATTCATAGGAATTAAAAATCTCAAGTTTGCACGTAGGGATCAAACACTGAGCATTTTTCAGAAAGTCACATTTCAGCTTTGAGGAACTGGGGAAATGCAAACACTGATGGAGATTTTCCTAGATGACCAAGAACTACTAAAAGAAAGGCAAAGCTCTTTCTCTGAGCAATGATTCTTAGTAGACACAGGGGTGAAGATAAAGTCACCTGTTGTAAATTTTCCATCTAATTTTCTCAGACTCTGACAGAGCCTACTTGGCAATGTTTCTTAAAGTGGGCCATGATGTCTTTGATATTCCTCCCATAAGAGGTGAAAGTCTAAGCCTCCTCACCTTGAATGCAGGGAAGCTCTGTAACTACCTTCTTAGACCGATAGAAAACGATAGAAGGGACACTGCAAGTTACAGAATCTAGCCTTAAGAGACCAACAGTGTGTACTCTCTGACTCTCAAACCCTGTTTTTTAGAACCTAGCTACCATGTTGTGCAGACATCTACAGCCCATAGGTCCAAGGAGCCCTGTGAAGAGGCCCATGTGGAGTGGAGCCAATGCTCCTGGCTAACAAACCTGGCTTGGTTTTTAGCCACCAGTAGTACCAGCTTGCCAGCTACGTGAGTGAGTGAATGAGACATTTTGGAGGTAGATTCTCCAATTCACTTGACTGCTGCAGTTGATGCCTCATAGAGAAAAGGTAAGTCATCTCTGTTGAGCCCTACCAAAATGGCAGATATGCAAGCATTCTTTTGTGGTGGTTTTAAGCCCCTTAGATATGAGATGCTTTGTTACATAGTAATAAATAACCACAACACGCTTTTCTCTTACTCTTCATTGTGTTACCTTATTTCTGATAGATACTTCTTCTCTTTTTAACCAGCATTTTCTTTTTTCCTTTTTTTAAGATTTATTTTATTGTTTTTGAGGTAAGGTGAGAGAGAGATGGAGAGAGACAGAAGCAGAGAGGGCCCGGAGTAGCCTCCATAGTTGTACATGATTAGTTTTATGCCAGTTTCATTCCACGGCCGCACGGGGCAGAACCGAACTGGGGGGCTTCCTCATGGGAGACAAGAACCTTTGCTACTATCCTGGCAGTTACCAGTTGTGCACCGCAGTTCAGCATCGAACGGGCCGGGGACAGGATTTGATCCCTGTACCTCGTGGTTGCAAGGCAAGCTCTCAACCTGTTGAGCTATCCTGGCATACTCCAGAATTAATTTTCTTTAGTCTTTCTCTGTTTTGACCTCTTGCTTACCTGTAACTAAATTAGGTAACTTAAAAGGCATTTATGTGATGAGATGATCTACATTTTCATGTTTATATCTGTGACATATGTTTTGGTGGGAGATCTTTATCTGCCATTTGTTTTTCTTTTTCTCATTATCTTTTTTGAAATGCTATCCTTATTAACAATGATCTTTACATGAGATGACTTCTTCCTGTAACTCTTCTTTGCAGGTTTGGAAGAGGCCAAAACTAGGTTCCAGGCTAGCAGGAGGTCCTTTATGACTCATGATTGTGAGTTAGGGACATATGTAAACTTTTCCTTTTCCCAACCAAAATAAATTTAGCATGTCCCATGCTCCTCACAGTGCAGAATCTCTGTTCCAGGTAGTTTTGCCTCTAGATGGCTTCCTGTACGTGGGGCTGTCCATGTGTCACTTAGCTCTGATTCTGCGACTTTTTGGTAATAGACTAGTTGGGGGAAGCTCATGACAAACTGGGTGGTTGGGTTTTCCCAAATCAAGGTGTACTTTACCACCCTTACTGGGCATTTTTTCACACCCTTACTTCAACTCTTCTGAACTAGCATTGCCTCATCATAATAGAATTTGAGGTGTTGCCGTGGTTTTTTTTTTCAAAGACAGAGTTCCTCCTCTTTCTGCTTTTGGGGTTTGGGTCCTTCCCAGAAGTTAGTACATAACCTTCCTTCCTTAGACATTCACTTTTTAATTCACTTTGACAATTAAAAAAAAAATGCAAGTTAAATTTTCTTTAAAATGTTTGATAAATTGCATTTATTAGGACCCATTTATAATGTAACATTCTATGTGTGCACCATCCATGAAGGAAGACAAAGTGAAATGCATTACTTTTGTTCTTAGTTCAGACTTAAAGGATGGAAAGCAATCATATTAGGTAGATTGGCTGAAACACTCAGCGGAGGAACAATGGGTGGCATTTTCTTAAGTATATACATTTTCACAAGAGTCAAAAGTCCCTTCATCCTTCCTTCCAGAATTACCTAAAAGGTAATTCAAATGCCAAGTGTACCAGGTTTTCCATGGGCAGTAAGTATAGTAAATAGTACAACCCAGAAATAGGCCTGACTTCTTAACACAGACTGTATTATTCCAGACCTGTATTCGAGTTTAGTTGAAAAAATGAAAACATTTTAATGCAAATACTGAGTCCTCTTTGACTTTGGAGCTTTGCTTCCCCTTTATAGCTGTGGTTCTCCACCTCCACACATGTGAAGGGTATGTCCCATCTGCCAATCATTTGCCAACCATTCTGGTGGTTCTTAATCTCACTGCTTTTCAAAGTGTGTTCCACTGACATGCACACCACCCTTGGGGCAGTATTGGTCTCAATTGTTAAAAAGTTTTAAGGCCTCACCTACTGAATCAACCTGTAGGCTTGAAACCAGGGCCTCAGCCTCATTAAAACCCTTAGGTGTTTCTTCATCCCCGAGTTTAAGTAGTTATTATATATTCACTCTTCCCCCAGACCCTTGCAACCACCAATCTGCTCTATGGATTTACTTCATAAAAATAGAATATGTGACCTTTGTGTCTTAACTTAGAATAATACTTTTGAAGTTCATCCATGTAGTAGCATTTTAACAATATTACATTTTCCAATTCATGGACATGAGATTTCAATTATTTTGGTCTTATTTACTTTAGTGATGTTGTATAGTTTTCAGTGTACAAGTATTTCACTTCCTTTGTTAAATTTATTCATCTCCACAATGTAGACACATGCCCACCCATTAGTCACTTAGTAGCTGTCTGTTATCAGATTGACTACTGTGCAATGGCAGTGCCTGCATTCAAGTAACCCTTTTCTTACCTAATAATGGACCCAAAGTGCAAGAGTAGTGATGCTGGCAATATGTACGTACCAAATAGAGGCAGTCAAATGCCTCTTTGAAGTGAAAAGAACATTTTCAACTTACTAAGGAAAAAAAAAAAGTATGCTGAGGTTGCAAAGATCCACAGTTAAGAACAAAATTTTCTATCATTGAAATTGTGAATGAGAAGAAAAATCATGCTAGTTTTGCTGTTGCACCTCAAACTGCAAAGGTTATAGCCACAGTGCATGATAACTGCTTAGTTAAGATGGAAAAAAGATTAAATTTGTGGGTGGAAATCTAGCCATTGTCAATATGAGAACGACATCCATGTAACCTGGCAGCCAAGGAGAGTGGACTGGAATGTGCTTGTGTGAACAATGATGCCTTTACTGTACTAGTCAGTGGGGACGCAAGATGTGGTTGAGTGAAAATGTGTACTGAGTACCTGTTGCATTTAAAATGACTGAGTAGAGCAATGAATCTGCATCAAATTTTGCATTAAACTTGAACATTCCTCTGTGGAAACTATTCAGATGATTTGTAAGTTTTCAAGAATGATGCAGTGAGCGCTACACAAATAAGTGTGGCACAAATGCTTCAAAGATGGTCGAGAATCTGGAAAGTGAAGCACGTTCTGGAAGACCTGCAGCAAACAGAACACCTAAGAATGTGGAATGTGTTCAGGCTGCAATCAACAAATATTGGCAATTGACAGTCAAGAGAACTAGAAGCTGATCTGGGGATTCCAAAAACTGTGTCTTGAGATTTTGAAATAGGACCTTGACATGAAATGTGTCATGGCAAAATTTGTCCCACGGCTTCTGCTGTCAGAGAAGGAACATTGTGCTGCAGTTGCTAATGACTTGTTTCAAACTGCTGCCAGTAAACCAGATTTCTTTAAGATCATAACTGAGTAGGGGACTGAGGCATCATTGCCCTGTGTACAATATTTCTTGTATGTTATTCAAGGAATGCCTCTATTTTTCATGTTACATGGCTGGGTACTTTCTGGACTACACACATTTATATGTATGTAATATATATGTCTCCAAACCTTTTGGTATTGTCTTGGTCTTAGGCATCCACTGGGGGTCTTGGAACATATCAGGACTACTGTATTATGTGGTCTCATCTCTTTTCAACTTGAATAACTTCCTTTAGCATTTCTTGTGAAGATGGACTTCCTAAAAATAATTTCTTAAAATCTGAGAATGTCATTTTGCCTTCATTTCTGAGAGTTTTGTTAAAAGATTCTTGGTTGACAGTTTTTTCCTTTCAGCACTTTGCAGGTTATCCCACTGCCTTCAGGTCTGCACTGTTTCTGATGTCATCTGTTAATGGAGTTTTCTTATACACGAGTGGTCTTCCCTGTCTTCAAGATTTTCCTGCCTTTCAACATTTTTATTCTGACATGTCTGGTTACAGATCATTCTGTAAGAATTTGTTGATCTTGGATTAATGTCTTTTCATCAAATTTGGAATTTTTAGGCATTATTCTTTTAATTTTTCTGCTTTTCTTTTTCCTCTCCTAGCACTCCCATTATAAATACTTCGATGTTCTATTATTTCTCTGGAGCTGTTTTTCATTTTTTTCCCATTCTTCAGTTTGTAGTATCTGTATTGACTGAGACTAACATTTGATTCTTCCGACTGCAAATTCAAATCTGTTCAGTTCCTCTACGGAAGTTTTCCTTTAAGTTATTGTACCTTCCAAGTCTAGAGATTTTTATTTGGTTCTTTTAAAATAACTTATTAATATTTCCTATTTGATGGATAATCATCATATCTTTATTTACATCCAGCATGGATTTATGTATTTATAATAGCTGCTCTTGAGGTTTTTGTTGGATTCCAACATGTGGGCCCACTCAAAGGTCGTTGATTGATTTTACCCTTATTTGGGTCAGTTTCTTTTCTTTCTTTTTTTGCAGGTCTTATACTTTTTGTTAAACACTGGATGTTTTAGTTAACATAGTAGCTCTGGAGACTCATCCTCCTCTCTTTCCCAGGGGTTGTTTTAGTGGATTATTAAGTCCAATTACCCTGCTGTGTGTAGCCTCTGGTGTACCTTATAGGCTCCTCCCTCCAACCCCAAGGACAGTTTTAATAAGGCTCTTGCTATTCTTTTCCCTGATCTTCTTTTAAGGGTTCTAGTTGGTTTGCTTCTATTGTTATCACATTGCTATTAATATCCATTAATTGCTGATAGACTATTCTATTATTTTTTACAAAGCCCTGGTGCATGAACGGCTGCACAGTTAGATCCAATTAAAATTCAGGACCTTGTCATCTTTTAGGCTTGTTCTGACCCTGTTCTGGCTCTGTTCATAGCCATTTCAGTTATAATTTCTCACTGGCCTTCCCTTTTGCTTGTTGTCTACCAGTCTCTTATTTGTATACTCCCAGCCATACTCCAAATCTCCTGTCTACAGAATTGTTAAAATTCTCTTTCACTCTGTTCTAAATGTCAGTCCCTTTAGGGAATGTGATGTTTTGATAGCTTGCTTCTCCCACTGGGCAGTACCTCTGTGATATTCCCCCATAGATGGTGGTGGGGAGAGTAGTCTGCTGTTGTAGGAGTGAAGTATAGCAGTGGGTGGTAGCCCCTTGTCTTCTCTGCTCGCCTCTCCTTGCATGGAGACTATTGCCCCCAGCTTATGAGTAAGTCAACTGTTAATCTAAATTAGGTTATGAGTAAGACAGGGCAATGATTAAGAAACAGTACTCCTGGTCTGTATGCTATCCCTGGGGTAGATCTTCTGTGCTACAAGTGAGAACTGGATGGAACAGAAATGTGTAAGCAGTCTGTTCCTCCTAGAAAGAAAAGTGTAGGCTAAAGTTGGGGCTGGGAGAGTGCTGGGTCAGGGCTCAAATACCACAGAGACTCACTATTCTTACCAAGGTTTAGTATTTTCTTAAATAAATGCTTTTGTTTGCTATATGCTCTTATGACAATTTCCAGAGACCTGAAGTTTTTAAAAACATTGGATTTACTAGTTATAGCTATTTCACCGAGTCTGTAGATCTCCTCATGCTGCCATTCCAAAAGTGCTTCCTAATTCTTTTTAAATGTGCCTTAAAATACAAGCAACAGGACCCTTTAAATAAAGCAATCTGTTCACAAACTAAAAAAGCTTTCTTCTGTTATCAGCTGATTCAACATCAACATGCAGCATACAGAATAAGCAGTTCTTTAATAGTTATTTAAATATATTCCAGAAGTGAAGAGTGTTTTTTATAATTCATTTACAAGTGCAGTCTGATACACCAGTAAATGTCACTTGAACTGTTGTATAAAGTAAATAATGTGTGAAAATTAGTCCTGGAACAGTCTGCCGAATTTCTATTTCCAATACAGTAGATTAAAAATACAGCTGTGAATAGTATAAAGATGTAAAAATCATGTTGTGATAAAATCAATCACAAATATAGACAACCCAGACCCTTCCCAAATAATCTAAGAATTTAGAAGTTTTCCTCAACTTAAACATGAGCTCCACAGAAAATATCAAAATTATCTTTCAATCTGATGAAGTGTATAAAGCTCTAGAGTATGACCATTAGATGACCAATGTATTGAAATCAACAGAAGTTAGAAAACACATCTAATTCTAAAACGAGCAGAAATAAAAAGACAATTTACAAAGAATTATGACCGATCTCTAATCATCATCTGAATCCGAATCATATTTCTTTCCTCGGACAGTTTTCTTTTCCAGCTTTGTGAAGTTTGTTCCAAATTTCTTTTGGCTCGGAAATGGTGGCTCCATTAAATTTCCACTAAAAATAAAGCAAATTTGAAAAGAATTTATCCTCTATGAGTTAGTACAGTTGGTATACTAAACTGCACAGAAATCTACCTTTTCTTCTTAACTGTAACATGAAATTGAGTAAAATTTTCTTCAAAATGTTGGTGTCAAGGAAGAGGTACATTATTCATACTGATGGTTAAAAGCAGTAAACCTTATTTTGTACTAAATGTTTTAGATCAATGTTTTATTTTCTTTTTTGTCATTGCTTACTGATTAACAATTCACAGGATACACCAACAGAATTTCTGACTGAAAAGCATAGAAGGAAATCAAAGGTATTTTTTTTCCATGTGTTTTGGATATGCTGAACTTGTAGTAGATTCTTTTCACTGTGAGAATGACAGAAAACTGGTGCTCTATTTTTGATAGTTTGTTATGACTGGTTTCATCTTGTTTACATCTTTTAATGTTTAGATTTCTACAGACATCATCAAAACTAATGGAACTCATTATCACTAACCCAGAATTAGTATGAAACTCTTTTCAATGATGCTTGAGAAATAAATAAGACAATTTCTTCTTATTTCGAAAATATTTGGGGGAGGGGGGAAGTTGGGATGGCTCAGTGGGTTAAGCACTCACTTTGCAGCCCTGGAGACCGAGGATCGAATCCTGGCCCTAGCCCATGTGGACCCATATGCTGAACTGGGGTGTGCCCCCAGTTGAGTTCTTGCCAGGGCCTACGTGGGAGGCTCCCGGCCCAGTTCCTGCCCTGTGCAACCCCACACCCACCTGTGGAGTGAAACTATATGGAAAACTAATGCTGTCAACTATGGAGACTGCTCTGGGTCTTGCCCCTTCTCTCTGTCTCTCTCTGTCAAAAACCAATAAAAATAAATCTTAAAAAAAACCAAACTAGGGAATATTCCTAGCACCTGGATAGTTTTGAAATATTTGCCACTGAAAGAAACCATGGCTCCTTAGAGAAATAGCCTATCTAGGGAGAGCACAATGCGTGCACCCCTAAAACATCTTATTTGTACTAGGAAGAAAGTACTCAAATAATTACAGGAACATGTGTCCAAAGGACATAGAAGCCAGGATGAGAGGGGCTCTCACTGGTCAAACCTGAGGCAATTTGAGCTCCCAAGTAAATAATAACAGCAAGACTACAACCGACTAAGTAAAATAATCTATAGACCATTCTAATATGAATAAAAAAAAAAAAAGCTAATGTGAAGTATGAAAAAGTTCTTCCTCAAATCACCATTTGGCCTGGTAGACAACTGGTTAACCAGTGTTCAGTTATCACCACCACATATGAGACAAACCATCATATGCCTCCTGACATGGTGCACTGAGAAGAATACACTACTTCCAGAATTTACCTGTGAAAAAATGCATAATCTGAATCTAATCTTGAAACCATCAGACAAACCAAAATTGGGGGTGCTCTATAAAATAACGAGCTTGTACTCTTCAAAAAGTCAGTGTACTGAGAAACAATGGCAGGATAACAAGTTGTCACAGGTTAATGGAAACTAAATCACATATTAACTACATGCAACACTTTTTTTTGATATGGAGGACATTATTGGGAAATGGGAGAATTTGAATAAGGTCTCCTTGGGGATGCTGGGATAGCTCAGTAGTAGAGTGCTCGTTTCATAAACACGAGGTCCGGGGTTCGATTCCTGGCCCCAGCCTGTGCAAACCCCTATGCTGAACTGCGACACAACTGGTAACCGCTGAGATGGCTCAGCAGCAAAGGTTCTCGCCTCCCATGCGGGAGGCCCCTTACTTGTTTCCCACTCTGCACGATCCCACATCTACCTGTGTGGAATGAAATCATGTCACAACTTCTCTGGGCCCTCTGCCCCTTTCTCTCCTTCTCTCTTTCTCTCACCTTCTCTCAAACAAAATAAATCTTAAAAAAAAAAATCCTTGTAAGAAAATACACACAAAAATATTTAGGAGTAAAGGTACAATACATCTTCAATTTCCATGCAAATGGATCTGGAAAAAATTGTAAGTATCTAGAAAGGGAATGATAAAGCAAATATTAAATGTGTAAAATTGGGGAATATGGGTGAAAGGTACGTGAGCATTCTTTGTATTATTTTCCAAAAAGTTTGAAATAATTTCAAAAATATTTTATAGGGGATGCCAGGATGGCTCAGCAGGTTGAGCACTCGCTTTGCAGCCCTGGGGTCCAAGGATTGTATCCTCGCCTGGGCTCATGTGGATCCATATGCTGCACTGGGGTGTGGCCCCAGTTCAATTCTTCCTGGGGTGAGCTTCCCATGTGGGAGGCCCTGGCCAGGTTTCTGCCCTATGCAGCCCATCGCCCACCTGTGGAGCAAAACTATATCAAAAAAACTAGTGATGCACAACTATGGAGACTGCTCTGGGCCCTCTCCCTTCTTTCTGTCTCTCTCTCAAAAAAAAAAAAAAAATATTAGTGTTTTATTTAGTATTAAAAACAATAGCACCTACGACTTCACAATCACCTTTCATGATGTAGGAATCATTTAGGCACGTGCAGAAGATTCAGAGAAAAGGGGAGGGGAGTGAAAAGATGAGAAAACTCTTATTTACTGAAAAGCACCATGGCTGTGCAATATTAACTGCACAGTTTTACCTGTTATTCCTGTAAATCAAGAACAGGCATAAAAGACAAGATGACATGCTCTAATTTGTGAAATTAGATGATTTGTCTGAAGAAGTGGACAAAGAGATGAATGAAAAATAAAAGTTGGATTTTAGATTTTTTAATTGAGACTGTTCCCCATAGTAAGTAATTTAAGCTAAGCACAACCATGAGATCCTATAAATTTGATCAGATTCAGTAAGTGAGACAGGAAAATCTGTATGAAAAATCTAATGTTTGAAAATAAGTTGTAATCAATTTGAATAATCTGGTTTAAATCAGGTGAGAGTCAATTCTGTCATTTTGGGTTTCTAGATCAATACAGAATTAGATTGGACAGAATCTGTTCAGCTGAAAACTTTTATAGCTAGGTATAATCCAAAACTCAATGTTACTCATAACTTTGAATTTTGCTGTGAGATCATGCTAATAATGTACACGTTAAAAAATATGCTTTTCCTTTGTGAAAGTTTCTCTATATCTCAGTCAAAAAATGTTGGTTCCATAAAATAAATGCTAACATAAAAAATCTCTAGGGGAAGCAGGGATGGCTCAGTGGGTAAAGCGCTCACTTTGTAGCGCCGGGGACCGAGGATCGAATCCCGGCCCTGGTCCGTGTGGAACCATATGCTGAACTGGGAGCTCCCCCAGTTCAGTTCTGTCTCTCTCTCTCTCTCTCTCTCTCTGTCTCTCTGTCAAAAATTAATAAAATAAATAAACTTAAAAAAAAAAAATCTCTAAATATATCAAGTGAATACGTAAATTAAAATAAATCAGGAAGCCAGGATGGCTCAGTGAGTTAAGTGCTCGCTTTGCAGCCCTGGGGACCAAGGATCGAATCCTGACCCTGACCCTGGAGGACCCATATCCTGAACTGGGGTGTGCCTCCCATGTATGAGGCCCATAGTTCAGTTCTCCCCCCACTCCTCCTCCTGGGTTTGGGCCCTGGCTTGAGGGGGTGTGCCTCCCATGCAGGAGGCCCCCAGGCCAGTTCCTGCCCTGTGCGGCCCCCGCCCACCTGTGTGGAACAAAACCATGCCGAAAACTGATGACACACAACTATGGAGACTGCTCTGGGCCCTCCCCTTCTCTCTGTCTCTCTGTCAGAAACAATAAAATAAACCTTAAAAAAAAAAAATTAAATAAATCTATTATTTTGTTGTTACCTGTAATTAAGAATATCAGAACAACCAAGCCTCCATTCTAAAGTTTCTGTGGTGAAGTCATCTGTATTTCCTAGATCAGTAAATCCGACAACATAATCTTGTGTTTTTCCATCTTTCACCAGTGCTAGTGTGGGAATGACTTTGATATGCAGTCTTTCACAAAGGAAAGGTGCTTTCTCCACATTCAGCTTCAAAAATTTGGTCTCAAGATGTTTCTTGGACAGTATCACCAAATGTCTGTCTAGTATTTTACACCTGTAAATAACAACATGTGGACAATCAAAAGCTAAAACATTTATTTTTTAAAATAAATTACCATGAAAATACATCCAATTTTATACTTTTTCTGTGTGAGTCTCATAATTCAGCAGCCAATCTGTGTTTCTGTCAGATGACCTCATTTCTGTGTCAGAAATCAGCTGCCTGATTAGGAGAGGTAGAAAAACAATCTAGTATTCTAGAAATCTCTAATATTTATAAAAAACAAAATCTTCAATATATGCTGTAAGTTGTAGGTGGTTAATGAAGTTGTCATGTTCATGGGAAGAACAAAGAGTTCATTGTCACTGCTCTTATGCATATTTCCTGGTATCACACACAGGAATCCTCAAGGGTAACCTGGCAGAAGAAACTTCTCAGAATTAGCAACGTACATATGGGCCATATTTGGTAGTCATTAGAAAACACTGAATGTCACTGAGAAGAACCTCCTCTAGCAGTGCAACTCTGTCACCAAGAAGCATATTAAGGTTAAAGGCTGTAAATATGGCTATTATGGTTCCAAAGAGATGAAAAAATACCAGAGGTAACTCATTAAGCCACTGTCTATTGAAGAGGACAATAGGAGCGACATTTTCTTTAAAGTAGAATGTATTTTAAATTGGTCAATCCTCTGGTGTTTCTGAAACAGATTATTGTCATAATCTTTTTGAGCAGTAAGTTGTTTTCACAAGGCTTTTGGGGAATTTCTTGGTACAATTTTTTATGAGAGAGGTTTGGGCCCAGCGAGTTTCTTATAACTTTAATGACTTGTCACTTTTCTTCTGAATGTATCATTTCATATATCACCTCTCTAGTGCAGCAATGAGATTTCAGTGGAAGTTACAGGAGACAACAAATTATTAAACGGTGTTTGAATAAAGCTCTAAACAAATGATAACTGAACTGTTATCTGAGAAATACGTTCTTGAACATTTGTACATAAATCAACTCCATGGTTTTACTGTAGTAATATGAAACCTATTTTAAATGAGGCTATATACCACTTGTCAATTAATCCATTTTTTAAAGAACAGAAGTAGCAGTTATAATGTAGTTAAAATAGCATTAGGTTTAAAACCTCTTATCACACAGTAACTGAGGTGAATCACTGAACCTCTACAAGTCTTGGTCTTCTCACATGAAGCATAAGAGTTATACCTACTTACCTCAATGGTTCACTGTGAATGTCCCAGGATTTTAAATGTGAAAGTATACAACCTACTGTGTGCTGGCAACTTTGATATAAATATAAATTAATTTTGATTTTTTCAGTTTTGTTTTCAGGTTAGTACTCCTGATGCTGCACTGCTTATATATCAATCAAATATATTTACTGAGCACCTACTATATGCCAGCCATTGCCGCTCTACATCTAAGAGCACAGTAAGTCACAGTAAGGCAAACTTTCTGCCTTCATAAAACTAACCATCGGGGAGGCTGGGGTGACTCAGCGGGTTGAGCGCTTGCTTTGCAGCCACGGAACCCAAGGATCGGATCCCGGCCCCTGCCCGTGTGGACCCATGTATTGAACTGGGCTGTGCCCCCAGTTCAGTTCTTGCCGGGGCCTATGCGGGAGGTTTCTGACCCAGTTCCTGCCCTGCACAGCCCCGTGCCCACCTGTGGAGTGAAACTAGATGGAAAGCTAATGCTTTCAACTGCAGAGGCTGTTCTGGGTCCTCCCCCTTCTCTCTCTCTGTCTCTCTCTCTGTCAAAAAACAGTGAAGGTAAAGCTTTAAAAATAACCCAAAAAACTAACCATGTGCTGGGTAAAGACAACTAATAAAGAAGTGAACAAATATTATAATATCAATCATAGAGAGTCTATCACTGTGCCAATGGGAGATGACAGGGTAATACAATGGTGGAGGGTTTCTTTGATATTCTTTACCTTCCTAATGCCTTCCTCCATGATTTCACCATCTCAATATTTTTTTTTCATATTTATTTTCTTAGTAAGTCTCAGTTAATCAATCTATAAAAGGTGCTAATAACCAAGTTGTTGGGTGGTGAGACTATGAGAAGGGACAGGCAGGCTATGGAAGTAAGAGAAGAGGGCAGAGCTGAGATAACAGTGACTGATGGAGATTCTACATTGGAGCGTATGACTATCTAAAGGGGGTATTCAGTTAGCATCAGCAAACTGCTTCCATACTGAATTCTAAGTCTGTTATTATTAAGCTTCCTGACTTTTTTTAAATTCTGAAATTTAAACAAAAAAGAAATATTTTTCAATTTTTAAATGTTGGCAGCTAATCAAATTTGGGGGCTTAAAAAATAAAAAGACTTGGGATGCCAGGATAGCTCAGCAGTTGAGTGCTCTGACTTGCAATCTCAAGGTCTGGGGTTCAATTCCTGACCCTGGCCCATGCAAACCCCTATACTGAACTGCAGCACAACTGGTAACTGTTGGGATGGTGGCAAAGGTTCTCGCCTCCCATGCAGGAGGCCCCCGGTTAGGTTCCTGCACCACATGGCCCCACATACACTTGTGTAGAATGAAACCATGCCACAACTAATGATGCACAACTATGGAGACTGCTCTGGGCCCTCCCCTCTTCTCTCTCATCTTCTCGCAAACAATAAAATAAAAAAAAAAAAATTAAAAAACAAAAAAGACTTGAGTATTTTGGTTTAAGATGTAACTTCTTCTGGGATGTTTTATTTTACAAGAGATCTGCTTCCACAGAGAGGTTTGCAGACCTGGGTTTGTTTAAGAGAAATCCCTTTCTAGCCAAGCCTGGCAATTCCAACTATGCTTCTGGTGAAAGGCCTGGCTAAGCCACTGTCCTCCCCATGGCTATATCATAATAGTGGGAAAAAAAGTGTAAGTAATTCTTGTTGCATTGAAAGAACATTTAAGTTTACTCATCTAAGATGTTTTTAGTTAGTAAAATATCATTCAGAAAACAGTCACTTCACTGGAAATATTCTTGATTTTCAATAATGTCCATCTGGTACTACCTGCAGCCCAGGACAGCTCTGAATGAGACTCAACACAAATTCTTAAAACATTGTGAGATTTTTTTAAGACCTTTTTTTTTTTTTTTTTAAAGCTCATCAGCTATTGTTAGTGTTAGTATATTTTATGTGTGGCCCCAAACAATTCTTCCAATGTGACCCAGGGAAGCCAAAAGGTTGGACACCACTAATTTATAAATGTCACTGGTTTTTGAAGTTAATCTTTAAAATAAAAATGATCTAACTTTAATGTATAGACTTCTGCTACAAAGAAACAACTTAGGAAGTAGTTCCTTTTATTTTTGGCAATTTCTCTATTAAGTCAGTATATCTCTATTTAGAGATCTCACCATGTTTAAAAAAAAATCACTGAAGGAAACAGTTACCTGAATGTGGAGTCTCTGTAGAAATGGCACACCACTTTTTTACTCTCCTTGACTTCTTGAAAAAAGTCCCTTTCACTAGGGATTTCTCTGTATTCCCCGTGTCCTTTTGACAGCCATTCCTAATTTGAAGAAAAGGAAAATATTACACATTTCAAACATCTCTTTTAGTACTACTTTAGAGTTTGCCCAAATCACTTCAGTATGTTGTAATAAAGTTGATTTTACCTTGTAGAGAAAGGAATTCCTTTTAGTGATTTACTTTCCCAAGTTTCTAGTGTCAATGCAAAAATAGTCTTAGGGGAGTGAATTATCTCCATAGCATGACTTGTATTTAAGACAATTATCTTAGTGTCATAATTTATTAATAAAACATACATATTTTCTTAGAGCTTTAAAAATAAAAACTTAAGAGTAAAGAGAGAGAGGATATAAACATCCATTTCTTTTCATGCAAACTATTAAAAACAGAAGCATTTAGTCCCAAGTTACTACAAAACTTAAAAAAAAAAATGCTCATGAGATAAAGCCAGTCAGCCTGTCGGGGTGGGGTTGGGTTGGTGATGGGGTGTTACTGCAGCTCTGAAGCTTGGGGGCCCTATTTGCTCTTGACCACTTTGGTAAGGCAGAACCTCCTCTTTATTGGCCACCAACTTGTAGTATCCTAGGAAGGAAAAGTTGTTCACAGTAACCAGAAACAATGAAGATCTCACAAGTCATCTAACCTGATTTCCCAAACCAATGTGTCAACCCCCTATCAACCATGCCTGACAAACGTTTGAGCCTCTTAAATCTGTCCTATGGCTGGATGTTTTTATCACCTCAACTGGGAGCTTGTTTCCTTTTTCAGGAAGTTGGTTTTAAATACAAGGAGCAATGGGCTTGCAGGCAGAAGGCATGGGAGTAAATAATTGTTCTACCACTTACTAAGGTATGAATTCTAACAACCTTTCTGAGTTTCAGTTTCTTTACTTGTAAAGTGGAGAGCAGAAAGCAACTATCTCATTGAGTAGTTATGAAAATAAGATAATCAACATGAAAATAACTATAAAAGTATCTGGTATGTACTTAAAATGCATTTATATATCTATTCTCTAATTTTCAGGAAGTTCTTCTCACACTGAAGTACAATACATCTGTAATTCTGGTCTGTGGACCCCAGCTTTGATGTAAGATTAGAAAGAAAAGTTCTAATCTCTTTCACATGTTAGTCCTTCAAATATTGTATCTCACCTATGTCCTCCTTTCTCCACACTGAAATTTCCATTTCTTTTTAACTGTTTCTCATATGAAACAATATCTAGACTTCTTACTCTTTTTATTGTCCTGTGAACACAGTCTAATTCTTCCATGTCCTTTTAAAATGTGGCAGTTGTCTGAATGCAGCCCAAAGTGCCCAACTCGAAAGGGGCCAGTGCTATCACCTCTCTTCCTCTGTACTTGAGCTAACACTAGCCCACACGCATTAATAGTTTAATATCCATTTTACATCAGCTCACACTCAGCTGACACAGAAGGCTTAGATATCTTATGTGACATTTCTTTGATAAATATGCTATAAAGTTTACTTTCAAATACAGTTCCTTAATGACATGACATTTGATTCCTTTCTTGACTCACCAATGACATGTGCCCTTATAAAGAGCACTTTTTGAGGAGATGCTGGGATAGCTCAGCAGGTTGAGTGCTTGTCTTGTAAACTCGAGGTAAAAGGATCGAGGTAACTGCTGGGATGGCATGGCAGCAAAAATTCTCACCTTCCAGGTGGGAGGCCTCCACTTTGGTTCCCACCCTGCACAGCCCTACATCTACCTATACAGAATGAAACTATGTTACAACTAATAATGTACAACTATGGAAACTGCTTTGGGCCCTCCCGCTTCTCTTATCTCTTTCATCTTCTCTCAAACAATAAAAAAAACACCTTAATTTTTTTTTTTTTTAAGAAGCTATTTCTTTTCATTGTTTATTCTCATGTTTAACCAACAGGCTGAAGACCTGAACCTGTTCCAGTGCCTTAGAGCAAGGGTGTCCAACCTTTTGGCTTCCCTGGGCCACACATAAAATACACTAATGAGGGGATGCTGGATGGTTCAGCGGGTTAAGCGCTTGGCTTGCAGCCCCAGAGTCTGGGGATCAAGTCCCAGCCTAGGCCCGTGAGGACCCATATGCTGAACTGAAGCATGCTTTCTATGTGGGAGGCCCCCAGTCTGGTTCCTACCCTGTGCGGCCCCACATCCACCTGTGTGGAATAAAATTCTTGCCAAACTGATGATGTACGGCTATGGAGACTGCTCTAGGACCTCCTTCTTCTCTCTGTCAAACAACAAAATACATCCTTAAAAAGAAACTCTTTGTTGGGGAAGCCAGGATGGCTCAGTGGGTTAAGCGTTCACTTTGCAGCGCCGGGGACCGCAGATCGAGTCCTGGCCCCGGCCCGTGCGGACCCATATGCTGAACTGGGAGCTCCCCCAGCTCAGTTCGCTCTCTGTCTCTGTCTCTCTCTCTGTCAAAAATAAACAACAACAAAAAAACCATTCCCTTAAAAAAAAACCCACCAAAACTCTTTGTCAAAAAAAACAACAAAAAACTAGCGATAGCTGATGAGCTAAAAAAATAAAAATTGCAAGAACATCTCGTTCTCAGAAAGTTTATGAATTTGTGTTGGAACACATTCAAAGTCGTCATGGGCCACAGTTGGCCTGTGGGTCGAAGGTTGGACAAGCTTGCCTTAGAGCAGGAATGTCCAACCTGCGGCCCAGGATGGCTTTGAATGAGGTCCAACAAAAATTCTTAAAACACAGATATTTTTTGTGACCTTTATTTTGGCTCATCAGCTCTTGTTAGTGTACTTAATGTGTGGCTGAAGACAGTTCTTCTTCCACTATGACCCAGGGAAGCCAAAAGGTTGGACACCACTGCCTTAGAGGGAGGCCAGACCACTTTGGAACCTCATCGATGCATGACATATCTCCCAAGTCACTCAGAACCCTGTTGTTCATAGAGTTCTTCCAGCATGTGCTCCACAGGTACATCTGGGTGGGATTAAGCAGGATGAGTGCAGATCTCTGAACAGCCTGAGCCTATCTGATCTGATGCCTGGCAGCTAGGCAGCAACTGGTTCTCACTTAGTGGCTATTACCCAAGCCTCTGGTGGGCTCTTCCTATTTCTCACCTTGTTTTCCTGCTCCCTACCTAAGTCCTACATCTCTTGATGCTGTAACAGAAGGAGGGTGCTTGGTTGACTGAGGTATAGTGATTAGCACAGGCCTATTAAGTACTTATATCATTGATTTCCCCAATACCCTCTTGGTCAGAAAAGCAAAATTACTATACAATCTATACTACTTTTTCAAAAGAGTAGCTATAAAACCACTAAGGTTTCTTGCTGAATTCCTCAGAAAATGTTTTGGTAAAAAACTCTATTAAAATGCAATGAAGGCTCTAAAATAAGACTCTCTGAGGCATTCCATGACAGATTCATTTAAAACTGATTTGCATATTAATTTTAAAAAGCCCTAAAGGCTGCCCATCTCACTAGGTTTTTCATTATAAATACTCAACTATTGTTTAATTGCTGACATCATTTAAGACATTAACCCTTTGACATACGAAGTAAATGAAATTCTGTGTGGGCAAAAATCCTATTTATTTTTCAACTTAATATTTGTGGGTGCAATATCCAGTACTGAATTCACATAATTAGCCCACTTTTTATTCCAAATCTGGCATGTTTGGTAGCTATAAATTGCATGTATCCCAGCCATCCTTTGAATTTCATCAGTGACTCATCTAGGGAGATACCTTCATCCAGAGTAATTGTTCAAACTTATTATTCAGTCAACTATACTTCCAGTTTTTCATATTGTCTTCTTTATATACAGTTTCATTATCCACAAAGTGAAGAAAATGTGATATAGTCAAAAAAGTCTGTGAGGCAATTTCTGAAAATGTTGGTGTCTCTAATATTGCTTTTGACCAGTACATATCTTAGATTTTTTTTTTAATTGTGACATTATGATGCATAACAAAAAGTATGCTTTCTTTTAATCTCTTATTACTGGAAACCACTCCTCATCCTTTTTTGAGTTCTGGTCCATTATCTTTTGACTTGCATATCTGTCTCTATGGTTATAATTTCAAAAAAAATCATCACTTAGTACTTATTTCAAAACACAAAGAGGCGTAGCATTTGCTCTAAGTTTTAGCAAAACTAAAGCATTTATACCAGCAATTTGGGTAAATGGTTTTATTTGGAATATTTTCTCTTTCTTCTCAATTTCATTCTTCATCTCCTGAATCACAATCATCACTACTTGATATAGGTAAGTCTTACATGTTTACAAACATTATGTTGGACACGGCTACCTTCACTTGAATTTGAATCTTCTGTTGAATAGTCAGTAGAACGAATTTGTTGAATACCAGTCTCATTGCTTTCACTCAAATACCCAATTTGGCTTTCAGTGTCACTTTTGTACAAATTCAAAATAGACATCTTAAAGGGATTACTTTACAGTTCATACTTTAATGCTGAATATGTATGTGTGTGTGTGTGAGTGTGTGTGTGTATGTCTTGATAATATTGCATTATAACTGCACTCAAAGCAAATTAAATCTGCGCTCATCTCAGAAACGTCAATATTTACAATGGCTTAAGAAACACATGATATACCTGAGATGTCTTTGTATGTCAAGGGGTTAATTTATGTTCCTCACAGCAAATCAGGTAGATACAAAGTTTCTACAAAGATATCCTAGTTATGACAATCTTTTTAGGTTAAAGGTTGAGCAGCAGTGTGCTTAACTGTGATGAAATGAGTTAGTAGCAGAATCTCACTAGCATTAAGAAAAGTAGCCCAGTTTCAAAACCACATACACACCCTATTTCAGAGAACTCAAAATTGGAACTCAGTCACATTATAAAAGATTCTTTCCTTCTGTAGTAGTTCTTCAAACAGTGAGGGATATGAACATTATCAAAGAGATGCTATAGCAGCCCAAACAAAAATGTTTCTTCAGAAAAGTTAAAGCTTATGTTTTAGTCTCAGCCAACTGAAAAGGAATCAGAGTGGGTGAGAAGTATTTCAATTTAACTTAAACCTATAGAAACATTTTAAAATCACAATTCAATTTACAGAATTTAACCCAACTGGTTGATTAGTCTACATTCAGGGGTCTCCAAACTACAGCCCTCGTGCCCGAGGCCCTCTCATCCGGCCCATGGAGACCTTTTTATCTGAATAAAATAATATTAAATAATTAAAAACATCCTCTATGTTTTGATTCTTTTTTATTTGGACCTCAAGTGTGTAGTCGGCCCCCAAACTGCTGTTTGATAGTTAATGCGGCTCGCAGGCTGAAAAGTTTGGAGACCCCTGGTCTACAACTCTGAGTCTTTCCACACTCATATTCTAATTGGCTAACAAGGATAACGCTGTGGTCTTATCATTCTTTGTGATTGAGCCTGCATTCTTTTGAATAAGCCACATAATTCAATGTTACATTGGAAATATCTGAAATAATTTCTTCCACGTAAGTTACCTTATCTCACCTGCTTTGAGCATAGCTAAATTATACCACCTGGGAGACCACTGACTTTTGCTGCCAGTGCTCATCCTATCCATTCTCTCAACCACACAAACAGGAGCTCAAAAAATAATCCTGGGGGGAAGCCGGGATGGCTCAGTGGGTTGAGCACTCACTTTGCAGCGCTGGGGACCGAGGATCAAGTCTCAGCCCCACCCCGTGCGGAACCATATGCTGACCTGGGAGCTCCCTCAGTTCAGTTATCTCTCTGTCTCTGTATCTCTCTCTCTCTGTCAAAAAAAAAAAAAAAAAAAAAAATATCCTGGGCACCTGATTCTTTTACCTGACTATATACTAATACAGTTATCACACTAATTTTGAATGTGTCTTTACTATTTCCCCCCCCAAAGGAAACTGTTAATAGTGATAGGTAATTGAAATAAAAAAACCTTACAAACGCGGACTAAAATGTAACTATTGCCACATGTGTAATATAAGTTATTAGGCGCATACTGTTAATGCATTTTCAGAAAGCATGGCAGAGAGGTTACTTGTTTCTGCTGCTGAGCTTTCCTTAGTGCCTCGAGTCTCTTTTCTTTTAGGCGTTCCAGTTCATCCTCATCTATCTGATCCAGTTTCTGAATTTCAGAATCCAGATGTTCTTCTACTAGTTTGGTTGTTTGTAGCAACTGATTCTCCAGGACTTTTGAAAACATGTTGACAGATGCATTAGCTTCCATTCTTCTAAATAGTGCAGCTCAGCTTTGATGCTGGGGAGAAGGTTTACAAAGTTAGGAAAAACAAGTGCAAGCAATAAGGTTTTCTCTCTGACTTTCAAAAATTGTACCAAGTGCATTATTGATGATCTATAAAGTGTGCTGCTGACAATGTTAAGCTTAAGAATTTTTTTTTTTTAAAGATTTATTTATTATTTTTGACAAGAGAGAGAGAGAGAGATACAGTCAGAGACAGAGAAGGGGGAGGGCCCAGAATAGTCTCCATAGTTGCACATCATTTGTTTTTCCATAGTTTCATTCCACAGGTGGGCGGGGCTGCACAGGACAGGAACTGGGCTGGGGTCTCGCCCCGGTGAGAACTGAACTGGGGGCACTCCCCAGTTCAGCATATGGGTTCAAACGGGCCGGGGCTGGGATTCGATCCTCAGTCCCCGGGGCTACAAAGTGAGCGCCTAACCCACTGAGCCATCCCAGCTTCCCTAGAATTTTTTTTTTAAATATATTTTTATTTATTTATTTTTGACAGAGAAAGAGAGAGAGAGAGAGAGAGAGAGAGAGAGAGAGAGAGAGAGAGAGAGAGAGAGAGAGAACTTAACTGGGCGAGCTCCCAGTTCAGCACATGGTTCTGCATGGGCTGGTGCCGGAATTTGATCTCCGGTCCCCGGTGCTGCAAAGTGAGTGCTTAACCCACTGAGCCATCCTGGCTTCCCCAAGAATTTTTTTAAGTACTTAGAGCAACGTTCAAGTGCTCCTGATTCAGTTCCTGTTTTACTATGTTAAAGCAAAGTGAAGTCTTTTAAGACCCGTATCAGACCAGACAAAATGAATAGTTGAAGTTATACCTAATGATATATACTAACAATCAGTGTTCCTTACCAAAGGAAATGGGAAGCAAAGCAGAAATGATTATGAACCATGATCAAGTTTAACTGTATTAAGATTTTACAATTACACATCAAACTGTGCTTCAATACAGAGTTGAGTAAAAGACACATTTTTCATGGTCTCTGCCTGAATGATTTTCATTTTTTTAACTCCTAAGAGACACCTTTACAATTTATGTGAAGAATGGCACCTGGTATTCCCTAAGCTTTACATTCCACTCCTGTTCTCTCATTACCTAACAAAATTTATGAGGTCACAAAGATTGATACTGGTATTGATTTACTGACACTCAGTGTTAACTTTGATGTAAAAATATTTAAGTCTAAATACTAAAAATATATACTGATTTTGCCCATCACTCCTCTAAGTCAGATAGGGGTTTAAAAACAGAATCTAACTTAGATTAGAAAGATCTATTTCAATTACATATTATAGCAGAAATGGCATATTTTCCACCAGCAACAATCAGATGGCAATTTCATGTTTACTCCCGGGTTATGACCACAGAAATATGATTTATAATTTGCCCATCAAAGGAGGCTATTGCAACTCAACTATTATACATTTGCAAACACTAACAAAGGACTAAAAAGAAAAAAAAAAAAAAAAATCTAAATAGGGAATGCCGGCATGGCTCAGCAGGTTGAGTGCTTATCTTGCATTCCTGGGGTCCGAGGACTGTATCCTGGCCCCGGCCTGTACGGACCCATATGCCGAACTGGATGGGGTGTACCCCCAGTTCAGTCCTCACCCGGGCAAGTTTCCCATGTGAAAGGCTCCTAGTTTGGCTCCTGCCCCAGGTGTGCTTCCCATGTAGGAGGCCCCCAGTAGGGGCATGCATCCCATGCAGGAGGCCCCCGGTTTGGTTCGCGTCCTGTGGGGCCCTGCGCTCACCTGTAAAGTGAAACTATATTGCAAACTAATGATGTACAACTATGGAGACTGCTTTGGGCCCTCCCTTTTGATTCCTTTTTCTTCACAGGAAAAGCAATTGAAATGTATACTTGATTTCATCTTTGTATCTCCAGAGTGAGCAGTGACTGGCACACAGCAGGTACTCAAGAAAATGTTAACTTTTAATGAACTAAACTGTGCGTTCCTCATAAATGCTACGAAATTTAAAAAGTGCTGTATTTCAAAGAGAGTGAAAGAATTTTACATTCCCTACCTCCCAGAAAAATGTTAGTAAGATTGTGACCTTCACTTTGGGGTCTGGATGAGGCAGAAAATTGGATATCAAACCCTGACTTGCATATCAGAACCTGTTCTTATCAGGAAGGAGCACAATCGCTGCTTATCCCAGAAGTTTTATAGGATGAGCTTAGAATTTAATGTGGGATAATTGGGGGCAGAAACGATTACAAAGACAGTTCTGGGGAAAGGAGATGGTTTAGCGATCCTAACTTTTCATTCTTCAAACTACAAGCCTCTGATTCTTACTTTTTTCAGTTCAAATGAAACGGTGGCAAGGGCCTTGCCCTCAAATTACCTAACCATCTCTCCTATCCCTCTACCTGAACCCGCCAAACAACCAACTGCACCCCAGGTACCTTCTAAAAAGTGTATTTGCCACTCCCTGAGAACCCTCTTCCCGGCTCCCGCCCGTCAGGGGACCGATGAGGGTAGAGTTCAGGGAGCCCCGACTTCAATGCCTCCAGGGGCGCATGCGCCAAAATGCATGCGCCAAAATGCCTCCGCAGCACTGACACTAGTGTTTGAGCCGCGCCCCACCCTCGCCCTAGCTGGATGTTCACCGGGGGTGTGTCTATTAGTACCAGGACCGGGATCCCAATTTACACCATTTCTTCCTTACCCGAGCTCGCGACGATACCTGAGAAATGACGGCAGTAACTCCAAGAAAACAGTCCAGTCACGTTTCAGCTTCGCAGAAGACGCTAGTGGTGGCAAACTGACCGTCACTTCCGTCTCTTCATTGGCTGAGGTCCTTGCGACGCCAGAGGAAGTGATGGGAAAGGAGGGCGGGCGTGAGGCGAGAGCCTATGCGCGTGCGCTTCCGGGCCCCAGCCAGGAAACTCAGGTTTCGAGTCCTTTGCTTCCCTTCGGGTAAACCGCCCAGAGGGCCGGAGAGCAATGTATTTTGGGAATCGTAGTTTTCTTAGTGCTTAGTCTGGAGTTGTCCCACTTTATTAGGCTCTGAGCCTTAGTACAAATACTGTTACATCAGAAATAAGATAGGGAGAGGGCATCAAATATATGGTAATGGAAAGACCTGATTCTGGGTGGTGATCACATAATGCAATGTGTAGACAATGCAATGTAGAATTGTACACCTGGAAACAATGTAATTGTTATCAACCAATGTCACCCCAGTAAATTTAACAATAAAAATAAAAGCTTGGGGAGGCCGGGATGGCTCAGTGGGTTAAGCGCTCACTTTGCAGTGCAGGGGACCGGAGGTCGAGTCCCGGTTCCGGCGGAACCATGTGCTGGGCTGGGGGCTCCCCCGGTTCAGTTTTCTCTCTGTCTCTGTATATCTCTCTCACTCTCTGTCAAAAATAAATAAATAAATAAATAAATATTAAAAAAAATAAATAAAAGCTCTAAGTACCAGTAAAAATAAATAAATAAATAAATAATATTAAAGCCCTAAAAAAAATAAAAAGATAGCTACGCTCGTTTATTGTCTTTTTCTTTTTTAAAAAAATGTTGGGGAAGCCAGGATGGCTCAGTGGGTTAAGCACTCACTTTGCAGAGCCGAGGACCAAGGATCAAATCCCGGCTTCGGCCCGTGCGGAACCATGTGCTGAACTGGGAGCTCCCCCAGTTCAGTTCTCTCTCTGTCTCTGTCTCTCTCTCTCTGTCAAAAACAATTTAAAAAAATGTTGAAGAGTAACATATGGCATGATTAGCTTTTGTATCATTAACACCCATAATATCACCATCCAGATCCTGATATATTATTGTAGAACATTTTTACCACCCTTGTAGGTTCCCTTGTGACTTCCCTAACACAAATTTTTAGAACTTGCTCTGGTAAACATAAAGACCTATTTAGGGGACTTAATGGTTGTGTCCTTGTTTTTAGTTTTTTAGTGATTGTACATTCATGGACATTAGTGAGAGGCCTAATTTTGTCCTGGGATTATCGCCTTGGGAACAACCAGAGAGCTCGTCTTTGGTTCACTGTGGTTCCTTACTGAACTTCCTGCAACTGAGAATACAAAAGTGCAGAGGTAGAAAGGAGGACAGGAAGCCAAAGTTTACCTCTCACCCAGCTCCAGTCACCCAGGTCAGCGTTCCCCGGCGGGGAGGGGAGGACATGGGGAATTTTCAGCCTCATTGTCCACTCCTGGTTCTAGAACCCGGAAACCGCTCGGGTGTCGCTGCGCGGCGGACGCTTGCAGGACGGGGGCGCTCGGGCTCCCGCCTGGCAGGCTGGTCAGCAGTAGACTCTCTATCCGAAGGGGAAGCTCTCGACGAGCCGCGCCCTGCGTCCTCACGCCGAGGCGGCGGGGCGATGCGCTTGCGCACTCAGGGCTCACACCATATGTGTCCTGTCCCAGTGTTCGGGTCTGTGGAGAGCCGTGTACGAGAGGCGGCAACGCCGGGGGAGCGGATCTGAACGGAGACCGAAGTCGGCCAGAGGACAGTGGGTCTGTGCGAAACCGAATAGAGAGGCCGGGACCACGAGTGCTTCTGTCACGCAATGGGGAAGAAGCAGAAAAACAAGAGCGAAGACAGGTAGCCAGTGGCTGTGTCTGCACTGTAGCGGTCGGCGCGGCTCAGTGGGTCGCGCGGGTCCCGCCGGCGTGGGACGGACTGAGGTCGAGGCTCGAGGCCCGTTTCGCGGGGCCCCGGGCCTGGGCCGAGAGTGGGCGGTGTGGGGCAGAGACCCCAGTTTCCAGCGGGTGCGGAGGGCCTTGGCGGCGGGCTTCTTCTCCCGGCCGAGAATCAGTCCCACCGCTACCCCACGCTCGGCCTAGAAAAGGGGTCTTCGGCCTGAGGAATGAAACAATGGTTTTAGGGTCACCGGCCCCGCAGGGAGAGGCTCCTCCCCATGTTGTCCGGACGAGTGGTGGTTGCTTTTGCGATTCTTACTTTTGGCGAGAGTCAGGAAGAGTTCTCTTTATGCCTTTGTACCTGTGAATCCTTGGCGAGAGAAGGGTGTTCGAATCAGCTGTACCTACCGGCACGGTTTTCCACTCTCCGAGCCGCTCAAGTACGTTGAGGGGTTTAACTGTCTTTTAACTTCATTTAATTTGGATACAGTTTTCATTTATTTGGAAACTGCCCACACTCCATGCTTTTCGTTCTCCTTTTTCCGGCCTGTCTTTGGTGATTTTTTGGTTCTCTAGCACCTCCCCTAAGAAAGGAGGAGGAGATGAAACAACCCAACCAGGGTCTTTCATTTCTAATCACTTAAAAGGTTTTTGCGGGGAGGAAGTATAAGGATGTGTATATAGTAAATGTCTGGAGATTTTGGTAACTTTTGTGTGTCACATTCGTTTGAGACTTTTATTGAAAGAGTTTATTTCCTGGGAGTGAACAACAGCTGTTACTTTTCACCGTTGTTACACCATTCATCAAACTTGGTTCAAAAACAAAGGGCGAGAGTAAGTTTAAAAAAACAACAAAAAGAACCCGTGACAGTTCATCATACTGACTTAAAACAGATATGTGGTCTTAAAATTAAAATAAGATTACTGTAAATTGGAATCCTGGATTGTTTCCTCACCTGTCACTCACCTAGTTAATGAGTGGAATTAAAAGACATCAAGGTGATTCTTGTATTTCAATTATAAATTTATAGCAATTTAATTAGTTTAAGAATAGAATTTATTGTTAATCAAGCCAGGTAAAAATAAGCAGAAGTCTGGTGATTTAGTGGGACATAAATTTCTCTGGTTATGACAGGATATTTTGATGCATAAGAAATCCTTTTTCTTCAACTGTATGCAAAAACCAGATGACTATAATAAAGCTTTAGATAACAATTACCTAGCTTCAGCCATTGTTACCACATGACCAATCCTGTTTCATCCACCTGTTGGATATTTTAAAGCAAATCTCAGAATCCGTTCATGTGTAAATCCTTCAGGTGTATCTAAAAGATAATACTGTGGGAAAAAAACAAGCACAATGACACCACCAAGCTTAAGGAATATTAACAAAGGTTTATTAAATATCAAGTATCCAGTCAATTTTCTAATTTCACTGATTGTCTTATTTAAAATTTTTTTTAACAATTGGTTTGGTTCAGAATTACAGAAGTCTATTCTTTAGATTAAAAAAATACATGTATATGTTATTTTACTTAGTTTTTACTTTACAGGCTCTTTTACAATGGCAAAAAGCTATTCAGGAAGGAGAGATTTATCCTTGTCTATATATTTAGAGAAAAATGCGACTCTTAGATTTATAAAGATTTTCGTGGATGATGTAAAGTTTAAATTGCAAACACTGAATCCTGTTAAATGATTAGTTTGGTAGTGTGGAAGGAATGCTACTGTTTTTTTCCCTGGCTCAAACTAATTTGTAGTTTTTATCTTTGGCTCCTGTTGAAAGGAAATGGTTGTTGGCAATGAAATTAAAAAACGATTGTTTTCTCATACTGTTTTTTTCTTTTTTTTTTTAATTAATTGATTATTTATTTTTATGTGCTTCATGAACTCCTGTGTTTGAGAGCCTTTCAAATAGTACCTAAGAAATCCTAGGGTTTTGACCAGAGCTGCTTGGACTTTTTACTTTGATGTCCTACATAAAAGATTTTGGAGAGGGAGAAGGGCAGGGAAGTTTCACTGCTTTGTGAATTAGTTTGCTTTGACATTTTGTATGTTTTAAATATTAATAGTACAGGCAGACCTTTTTTTATTGCATTCCGCAGATATTGTGGTTTTTACCTATTAAAGGTAGTAAGATCTCAAAAGATTATGACTTACTAAAGCCTCGGTGGTTATCATTTTTTAACAAAGTTTTTTTTTAAAGATTTATTTTATTGTTTTTGACAGAGATAGAGACAGAGAGAAAGAGGAAGGTTCAGAGCAGTCTCCATAGTTGTACATCATTAGTTTTCAACATGGTTTTGTTCCACACAGGTCGGTGGAGGCTGTGCAGGGCGGGAACTGGGGTAGGGGCCTTCTGAATGGAAGGCACGCCCCCTCGAGCCAGGGGCCCAACCGGGGGCAAGAACTGAATTGGGAGCATCCTGCATGGGAAGCACACCCCAGTTCAGCATATGGGTCCACACAGGCCAGGTTGGAATTCGATCCTCAGTCCCCGGGGCTGCAAGCAAGTGTTTAACTCACTAAGCCATCCTGGCTTTTCCAGCAAAGTATTTTTAAATTAAAGTACATACATTGTTTTTTATTTTTTAGACATAATGCTATTGCACACTTAATAGAACACAGTATAGTATAAAGGTAAGTTTTATATGCATATGGAAACCAAAAAATGTGTGTGATTTGCTTTATTGCAATGTTCTCTTTATTGTGGTAGTCTGAAACTGAACCTGCAATATCTCTGAGGTATGTCTGTACTTCAAGGATATTTTAAATATTTGTAAAAGGAACATAACAGATTGGGAAGAAAGTCTAGCAGGAGAAATTCCTATTTTAGGATTAATATTCTTTGTGTAAAATGAGACATTGAGTAGGTTTTACTCTCTTGTATAAAGATCCCCACTTTTAAAGGTTTTACATTCATCTCACCTCCCCTTCCCTCCAAGCTATCCTAACCTAGCATGTTTCTGGTCAGGTAGAACTGGGTGAGAAACGAGCAGCTGTTTATCAGTTATCAAGATGAGACTCTGAGCCACTTTTCCAGCTCTTGGAAAGAACATAAATACTTGACTGTTTCAATCCTTATAATTAACTAATCCTTATTTTAACTTTTTAACTACTCAATGTTAATTTAAAATTAGGTCTCATTATTTAAAACCTAATTTTATTCAGATAGCAAGTTTTGTTATATCAGTGACCTTTGTTTAAAGACTAAATTAATAGAATTTGTTCCAGCTTGTATAATTCTGAGAATGAGGTTTTAATGGGGTGTTCAGGCTTCCCTGACTTTTTTCATTTGATTGGGGAAACTCTTGAGACAAGGGATAGGATTTAATATTTACAAATCATACAAAATATAAGGCCAATATTTTCATTTCTTCCTGTATGTAACCTTCCCAGTCATCAGTTTACATAATGGAACATTATCCTATGGGAAATTGTGTGCTCCAGCGATGTCCTGCTGTTTCCATTTACACAATATGATGGATGTTCTCTTAACTGGTGTGTGCAGAGAAGAAAGGATCTAGATTATCTAGGGTTTCACAGGCTCCAGTTGTTTTATTCTAGTCTCTCTTTTGTTTTGGATCCCCTAAATGTGCTAGTTATATTTTTAGGTTAAAAGGAATTTGGTGTGTTACATTAATAGGATTAATGCACACACCTCACTCCCGCACAAGAATATAGAGCAAGCTTGTCTAACCTGCGGCCCAACACAAATTCATAAACTTTCCTAAAACATTGTGAGATTTTTTTTTAGCTCATCAGCTATCATTAGTGTTAGTGTATTTTATGTGTGGCCCAAGACAATTCTTCCAATGTGGCCCAGGGAAGCCAAAAGTTTGGACACCCCTGATATAGAGAGAAGCAAGATAATTATTTCATCTATCCTGTGGTCAGATATGGAGGTAGGGATGCCATTCAGGAACTAGGTCTTTCAGGATTCAGTAGAGTTCTGGAGTATCTGCAGTATCAGATTACTTGTGGTTCTCTACACCGATGGTGAGCCAGTATAGTGACTACTGTTTTTTTAACTGCAGGTAATGCTCCCTTCTTGGGACTTTGTGATATCTGAGACAGCTGCCTAACTTTCATTGATTGCCCTAGTGTCAGACATTTATCCTGCTCAGTCAGGGTAGCATGGCCCTTCCTCTGTGATAGAAAACATGGTGATCTGCTTAAGTCACCTGTCCAGAAGGAGCTGTCAGTATAGCAGGTACTCCAAAGCTTCACAGAGAGGGAGTGGTCCAAATGGCAAATAGTCTAATTCAACAAAGGAATTTATTTCTCATTTGTATATATATTTGATTTAATAAAAAAAAACTTTATCTGCATACTTTAGATCAGAAAAGAAAAAAGATGCATAATCTGAGAGTTTCTTGGTTTAGCTTGTCCCCACACTGATACTTTAGGTCCCAAAGTAAGGAAATTAATAGTTGAGTGGAGGGGAAGAATTCCAAATTTGCTGTAAATATGAAAGCACATGATAAACTTGTTAGCTTATTCTGTACCAGTGGTCTCTGGGAAGCTGATTCAGTGACTTTTGATGTTACTTGCCCACCAGTTGTGCTTTTTTAGTTATCTCTTTAAGCATATTCCAGTCTTGCAGTTGATATGTAAGGTGGGCAAAGCATTGTTTAACTGAGGAACTGAGTGTCAGTGGTAGGTTAGAATAGCAGTTCTCAGACTAGGGCCCCTATACATTCATTCTTAAATTACTAAGGAACCCAAAAAGTTTTTGTATACCGTATTTTCCGGCGTATAAGACGACCGGGCGTATAAGACGACCCCCTAATTTTACAGTTAAAACATAGGTTTAGGCCTATATTCGCTGTATAAGACTACAGCCTTTGGGGGGTATGTTTTAACTGTAAAATTAGGGGGTCGTCTTATACGCCCGGTCGTCTTATACACCGGAAAATACGGTATGTGGGTTACACCTATCAATACTTACCATATTAAATGGAAAAGTTCTTAAAATATTTATTAATTAAAAAATAAAACATATTACAAAATAACATTGCGTATTCACTTTTTTGTACTATTGCTAAACATCTTTACTGTCTGACTTAGAAGATAGCTTGTTTCTCATCTGCTTGTGCATTCAGTCTAGTAATATCACACTTCATGTGGCCTCTGGAAAACACTGTATGATTGGGAGAAAATGACAATGAGAAAAGTCTAGTAATCTCATTACTATTACGTTTTTTAACGATTTATTTTGTTTTTGACAGAGACAGAGAGAGACAGAGACAGAAGGGGTAGGGCCCAAAGCAGTCTCCATAGTTGTACATCATCAGTTTTCAACATGGTTTTGTTCCACACAGGTGGGCGGAGACTGTGCAGGGCAGGAACTAGGCTGGGAGCCTCCTGCATGGGAGGCATGCCCCCTTGAGCCAGGGACTGAACCAGGGGGCAAGAACCGAACTGGGGCCTCCTGCATGGAAAGCACACCCCAGTTCAGCATATAGGTCTACATGGGCTAGGGTCAGGATTTGATCCTCGGTCCCTGGGGCTGCAAAGCAAGCGCTTAACCCACTGAGCCATCCCATCTTCTTCTAGTGTCATTATTATTATTAAATTTATTGGGGTGACATTGGTTTGTAGAATTTACATAGGTTGCAGGTGTACAGTTCTATACTACATCATCTATGTGTTGCATTGTGTGCTCACCACCCAGAATCAGTTTTTCCATCACCATATATTTGATGCCCCCCCTTTCTCCCCAACTCCCATCCCCCCTTACCCTCAGGTTGATGAGTGTCAGTCTGATGAGTTTTAGTTGCTTCTCTGTTGCCTAATAATTCTGTACACAAGTTCAGTCAGGCCATTCTTATGATGGTGCTCAGCAACTTGGTCATTGAGAAACACCCTCTCCTGATAATAGTTAACCTGTGTCAAAATTTTATTAATATTTTTTGGTTATGCCAGACACTATAGAAAGTAAATTAGGTGAAATAATCTTATAACAATGGTTAAGGAGGACTAGAGTTACTTGTACAGAATACAAAGACTTCTGAGTTCACTTCATTGAGCACTGAATTCTCAATTGATCAATTAGATTCTAGCATAAATTGTGTCCTTTCTTAAGGTGTTAATTGAAAATGTTGGCCTAAATTATCAATATTGCCCTTATATGTCTGCAGCCATAATACTAGGTATAAACTTGTGTCTCTTAGGCAGTTATGAAAACTAAAATACTCTTACATTGAATAGTAACAAATACACTTTAAGTTCAAGTTTATAGCATTAATGTGAAAGATGGTACTGTTTTGTTGATTCTGAATCATTGCTTCTCAGACTTTAATGTGCATGTGATTCACCTGTGGATCTTGTTAGAATGAAGATTTTGTTTCTTTTTTTGTCTTTGTTAAATTTATTGGGGTGACATTGGTTAATAAAATGATAGAGGTTTCAAGTGGTATATTTCTGTAATACATCATCTATATATTGTATTGTGTGTTTATTTTTTATTTTTAAATTATTTTTTAATTTTTATTGTTTTTGACAGAGAGGGAGGGGGAGAGAGAGAGAGAGAGAGAGATAGAGAGAGAGAGAGATGCAGAGACAGAGAGAAGGGGGAGTGCCCAGAATAGTCTCCATAGTTGTACATCATTGGTTTTTCCACATAGTTTCATTCCACAGGTGAGCGTGGGGCTGCACCAGGCAGGAACTGGGCCGGGGTCTCCCCCTGGTGAGAACTGAACTGGAGGCACTCCCCAGTTCAGCATTTGGGTCCTCACGGGCCGGGGCTGGGGCCAGGATTCGATCCTCGGTCCCTGGGGCTGCAAAGTGAGCGCTTAACCCACTGAGCCATCCCGGATTCCCCTGTATTGTGTGTTTACTACCCAGAGTCAGGTCTCCTTCTGTCACCATATATTTGACACCTTTACTCTCTTTTTTACTGCCCCTTACCTTCTGGTAACCACTAAGCTGTTGTTTGTGTCTGTGATTTCTTGTTTGTTTGTCTTGTGTTTGTTGCTTTCAGCTTTATATCACACATATGAATGAATCATATGGTTCTTGATATTTTCTGTCTGGCTTTGCTTAACATGATAATCTTAAGATCCATCCACGTCGCAAATGGCAATATTTCATCTTGTGGCTGAGTAATATTCCATGTATATATGTGCCACATCTTTTATCTAATCATCTGTCTAAGGACACTTTGGTTGTTTCTATGTCTTGGCCACTGTGAATAATGCTGCAGCGAACACAGAGGTACATATATCTTTATGGATAAATGTTTTCAGATTTTTTGGGGTAGATATCCAGAAGAAGGATTGTTGGGTCTTATGGTAATTCGTACTTTTTTGAGGAACCTCCATACTGTTTTCCATAGTGGCTGTACCAGTTTACATTCCCACCAGCAGTGTGTGAGGGTTTCTTTTTCTCCATACTTGTTAATTACTTGTCTTGTTGATAATAGCCATTCTAACAGGTGTGAAGGTGGTATCTTCATTGTAGTTTTGATTTGCATTTCACTAATACATAGCTAGTGAAGTTGAGCATTTTGTGATGTATCTGTTGGCCATTCATATGTCTTCTTGAGAGAAGTGTCTTCGGATCCTCTGCCCATTTATTTATTTTTATTTTTTATTGGATTGTTTTTATGTTGTTGAGTTGTGTATGAGTTCTGTATATATATTTTGGATATTATCTACTTATCTGAAGTGTGTTTGCAAATATCTTCTCCCATTCAGTTGGTTGTCGTTTTTGTTTGTTTTTTTAAAGATTTATTTTATTGTTTTTGAGGAAAATGAGAGAGCGAGAAATGGGGAGGGCCCAGAGCAGTCTCCATAGTTGTACATCATTAGTTGTGACTTGGTTTCATTCCATATACAGGTGGATGTGGGGCGAAAACAGAACCGAAGGCCTCCTACATGGGATGTGAGAACCTTTGCCACCAAGCCATCTCGCTGGTTGCCAGTTGCACCACAGTTCAGCATAGGGGTTTGCACCGGCCAGGGCCAGACCTCACAATTGCGAGGCAAGCACTCAATTGCTGAGCCATCCCACATCCCTGCCTTTGTTTTGTTGATAGTTTCTTTTGCTGTGCAGAAGCTTTTTATTTGATATAACCCCTAGAATGGAGATTTTGATGCAATAAATTTGAGGTAGAACCTGGGATTTTGCATTTCTTTCTTTTTTATTTTTTCTTAAAAATTTACTTTAGTATTTGAGAGAAGGTGAGAGAGAGAAGTGGGGAGGACCCAGATCAGTCTCCATGGTTGTATGTCATTAGTTGTGACATAAATAGTCATTCACAGAGGTGGATATGTGGCTGCAAGGGATGGAAACCAAACTGAGGACCTCCCACACAGGAGGCAAGAACCTTCGCCACGATCCTAGTCGTTACCAGCTGCACCACAGTTCAGCATATGGTTTGCATGGGTGGGGCTGGGCTGGGATTCGATCCCCAGACCTTGCGGTTGCAAGGCAAGCACTCAGCCTGTTAAGCTGTTCCATCATCCCAGATTTTGCACTTCTAATGTGGTGATACTGATGCTGCTCACCCTGGAATTAATTCTTCAGTAGCAGGATCTAAATGACCATTTAATTGTGAATGTATTGCTTCCTATATAGTTCAGTGTGCCTGTACATATGATAAAAGGCTCTCTTTTTCTAATACATTTTTCAGTTTGAACTAATGATTTTGAACTTTGTATTATATCACCTTCTGTTGGGAAAAACATTTAATTTATATGTTAAGTCTGTTCTGATCTTTTCTACCAATGTGAAACAACTTAGTGGAGGTTTAGAAATAAAATCTTGGGTTGATGTTCTATGATAGTACAGGCTAATAAGGTGGCCATCCTTATAGTTCATGGCGTGTTCATCTTAAATCTTTATTATCAAAATTTTAAACAGATAAAACAGAAGTTACTGGGAAGACTTTAGGCTTCTGAAGTTCCCCACAATCGCGTGTTTCCCCCTCCCCACCATCGAGGGTACTCACTCCTGTTTGTAAAAGCTGTCCTAGACAGATTTTATAGTTAGTAGTTAGAAATGTTGGAATCTATAATATGTATGAACTTAGATTATATATATTTAGGAGTTTACAAGATGATGCTTGTACTTGCTTTTATATTCGTCACTTTAACATATCATGTATAAGTAACAGTGTGGTTTCACAGCCTCCCCTCTTTTTATCAATAGTTGGTTTTTTTTTTATTGTTTGAGAGAAGATGAGAGAGAGAGAGAGAGACAAAGAGAAGGTGGATGGGCCCAGAGCAGTCCCCATAGTTGTACATCATTAGTTTTTTGACATACCGTATTTTCCGGCGTATAAGACGACCCCCTAATTTTACAGTTAAAACATAGGTTTAGGCCTATATTCGCTGTATAAGACTACCCCCCACTTCCAACGCTGTAGTCTTATACAGCAAATATAGGCCTAAACCTATGTTTTAACTGTAAAATTAGGGGGTCGTCTTATACGCCCGGTCGTCTTATATGCCGGAAAATACAGTAGTTTCACTCCACACGTGGATTGGGGGAGGGGGCACAGGGTGGATCTGAACTGTGGGCCTCTCATGAGAGATGAGAGCTTTTGCTGCCATCCTGGCGTTTATGAGTTGAGTGCCCCAGTTCAGTATGTGGGTTTTTGCATGGGCTGGGGCCGGGATTCGGTTTCTGGACTTGTGGTTGCAAGGCAAGCACTCAACCTGTTGAGTTAGCCCGGAATTCCCTTCACAGCCCTTTTAGTGGTGTCAAGACTTAGTTCATAAAGAAACTAAGCTGAGAGCATTTTGGTGTTTGTTTGTTTTTTGAGATGTGACTAGGCAGCTCTAAATTTATGAATATGAATGGGTTATAGTACTTAAGATAAAACTATGTGAGGAGTGAGGACTGTTGGGATCTGTGATTGAGCATGTGGTGAGAGCTAGTAAGGAGCATAGAGTACTGTGCTTTTCTTTTTTTGGCATGTTTTTCTTCTATGCAACTGTAACTGTTGATCTAGGAGTGAGTGTTGGGTAAGAAGAGACAGGTTGGAGGAAATGAGATTCCAAAAAGCTTCCCATAGAGAATGCATGACTGGATTTCCCTGTTTCCCAGATTTCTACTGGCACTACTGGGATAGAGTTACAGCAAAGAATGGGATTCCTCCTGCTTTTCCTCTTGTTAGTTGTTGTTGATGAGAATGTTTGGGGGAGGAATAGAAACGAAAATAAAGTGAAAAAGGTTAGTAAGTAACACAGGCATAACTGTTCCTTCTCTCAGAGATTCTGGACAGTTTCTGATTGTCAGCTTGGGGATTGAGATAGAGGAAGGAATGGTTTGGATTTTACCTTCATTTGTCAAGGATGCACTTGTTTCTATAGGTCCTGGTATTGATTAGGAATAGGAAGAAATATATGGGTGCTTCAGTTATTATTGTATCATAACAAGTCATCCCAAACTTAGTTGCCTTAAATAAAAATCATTATCTCTTGGTTCTGATGGGTGACAGGGCTCAGTTAAGAGGGTCTCACTTGGAGTCTTGTGTGGTTGCAGGTAAATAAATGGTAGCTGTAACAGAATCAACTTAAAGGTTACCTCACCTCACTCAATTTCTCACCCACTCCTAGTGGATGAAAGTGGCTGTTGGTTGGCACCTGACCTGGAACCAACAACCTACATTTGGATCTCTGTGTGTGGCCTGGACAGTCTCATTACCTTGGCATTGAATATCTTAAGAGCCAAGAAGTAGAAGCTGCCAGATTAAGTCCTGGGCCCAGAACTATAACATCATTTCTGCCATATTCTGTTGATCAGTCATACAGCCTCACATTGAAGGGTAAGGGACATAGACCCCTTACCTCTCAGAGTGTCAGAAATTTTGGGCTAGATTGTAAAACCTCCACAGGAGATAAAGAGGACCTGGAGCAGAGGGGTTGGTAGGAGAGTCTTAGGAAGTTTAGAGATTGTTAATTGTGGAATAATTTGGGAAGGAGTAGGATTTCCTTTGTTCTCGTCTAACTTTGCATTAATTAGACAACTTTTCAGTAGAAAATGCCTGTGATTATTAAATTTTACTTCCCAAGTTTGGAATTGAGAGGATGTTTGCACATAAGGTTAATTTTCCTTTTACTTCTTTGCAGTGAAAAAAGATCTTGTAATGTTCTGTGTTTACAAGACTATTTATACTGTGTTGGTCTCAAAATAAAGTATGCCTTATTTTTATATATGATTTTTATTTAATTATTCCAAAAAGCTAAACACCAAAGTTGGGTACGTGCCTGCACATATTAATCAATACCGTATTTTAAAAAGATTTCTTTATAGTAACATGATTTGTTTATACATTACACTGTGTTAATAGAAATTGAGGTATTAGAAAAATATTCTTATCTTCATAATTTATAAAAATGGATAAATGATTTATATTAGTTTTATATAATTTTAACCTGTTTTCAGTAAGCTGATAAATTCATTCGGTAACCTCTCAACTGTTTTTATATTATTTCTAGAAATTTAAATTAACACATTTATTTTTTGAGATATGGTTGACCTAAAATAAAATTTACAAATTTTTTTTTTTTAAAGAGAATTTTTTTTTTAAATATATATTTTTTTATTTTTTTATTTTGACAGAGGAAAGAGAGAGAGATATACAGAGACAGAGAGAGAACTGAACTGGGGGAGCTCCCTGTTCAGCATATGGTTCCACACGGGCTGGGGCCGGGATTTGATCCTCAGTCCCCGGTGCTGCAAAGTGAGCAATCCCGGCTTCCCCAAATTTACAAATTTTAAGTGTGCATTTGATGAGTTTTAATAAATGTATACAGTTATGCATCTGTAGCACCACAATCATATGGAGTATTTCCATTAACTCAAAAAGCTCTCTCATAACCCTTCATAAGCAGTCAATTCTCTCTCCCTTAAATTAGCTTTGGCCAGAAATCACTATAGTTTTTGCCCCACCCCCTAGTAATTGTGGTTTTCCCTTTCTAGAAATTCATATAAGTAGGTGAAATCTTTATTGATTGGCTGGCTGGGTTCCACTTAATATTATACTTTCGAGATTCATCCATTTTGGTATGTGTAACATTAATTCTTTCCTTTTTTTATTTAGTAGTATTCCATTGTGTGGCTAGATGACAATTTGTTTATAAATTACCTGGTAGATGAATATTTGGGTTGTTTTCAACTTGTGATTATGAATAAAGCTGTTATGAACATTTGAGTACAAGTCTTTGTGTAGACATATGTTTTCATTTCTCTTAGGTAAATACCTAGGAGTGGGATTGCTGGGTCATATGGTAAGTGTATGTTTCACTGTAAGAAACTGCCAAACTGTCTCTTCCGAAGTGGCTGTGCCATTTTTGCATTTCCTCTAAGGGAATTTCCTGTTGTTCCACATCCTCTCACAACACTTACTTAGTGTTATTGGTCCTTAACTTTAGTCATTCTGGTGGCTGTATAGTGGCATCTCATTGTGGTTTTAATTTACATTTTCTTATTAGTTAGTGATATTGACCATGTTGTGTTTATTTGCTATTCTTTTCATCTCATTTGGTTAAGTGTTCATATCATTTGCCGATATCAAAAATTGTGTTTGGAAACATTGGATATGGGAGTTCACTATATATTATAGATGAATCCATCAGATACATGTTTTGCAATTTTTTTTTTCAGTCTGTGGCTTGCCTTTTTATTTTAACAGTGTTTGGGGGAAGGCTGGGATGGCTCAGCGGGTTGAGCGCTCGCTTTGAGGCCCTGGGGACCGAGGATCGAATCCCGGCCCATGCGGACCCACGTGCTGAGCTGGGGTGTGCCCCCAGTTCAGTTCTTGCCGGGACCTATGTGAGAGGCTCCCAGCCCAGTTCCTGCCTTGCGTAGCCCTGTGCCCACCTGTGGAGTGAAACTATATGGAAGACTGATGCTGTCGACTATGGAGACTGCTCTGGGCCCTCCCCCTTCTCTCTGTCTCTGTTTCTCTCTGTCAAAAATCAATAAAATAAATCTTTAAAACAAACAAACAAAAAACAGTGTTTGGTTTTTTTAATTAAAATTTTGAGATAATGTAGATTCATATGCAGTTGTAAGAAATAATACAGAGATCTCTGTACCATTACTCATTTCCTCCAATGGTAACATCTTGCACAACTATACAGTATCACACAACCTGGATATTGACATTGATAAAATTCTCTGATCATATTCAAATTTGGCCAGTTTCCCTTATGCTGGCACATGCATATCCCTTAGTCAGTACCACACAATTTTGGGTTATTGTAGCTATCTATTTAGTCCCAAAATCTGGTAAAGTGATTTCTCCTTATTCATTTTTCCAAATTGGTTTAGCTATTCTAGTTCTTTTGGCTTCCCATATAAATTTTAGAGTAATCTTGTCTATATAATGTCCCAAATCTTGCTGGGATTTTGATTGAAATTGTCTTTAACCGGAATGTCATTTTGGGATGAGTTGAAGTCTTCAGTGTAGTGAGTCTTCTAGTCCATGAACATGGTATATATTTCCATTTCATTTAGGTTGTTTTGGATTTCTTTTATCAGCATTTTGTAATTTTCAGCATACAAGTCCTATACATATTTTGTTACATTTTGCCAAAGTATTTTATTTTCTTTGGAGTGATTGTAAGTGATATGGTGGGATTTTTTTCCCCTCAGCTTTTTAAATTATTTTTTAGAAGTTTAGAACTAAAGTGGTGAAAAAGTACAGCATCTTCATATCTCATGCCCAGTTTTCCATTATTAATATACAGTAGACTCTCAGTTAACGAGCACCCATGGGTAGTGGTGGATGCTAGGTAAATGTAAATAGACTGACTCTCTGTTAACCGAAACTCAAGCAACTGGCACTCTGGCAAAAATTTTGCCGGTTGCCTGAGAGTGCCACTTCCTTGAGTTCCAGTTAATGGAGTCTACTTTATTAGTGTAGTACATTTGCTACAATTAAGGAAACAGTATTGATGTTAACTAGATTACTTACTAACACTATATAGATTTCCTTAGTTTTTACTTATTGTCATGTGTCTGATCCCATACAAGATAGATACCACATTACATTTAGTAGCCTTTTCTTGTGGGACTCCTGTCTTTGATAGTTTCTCAGATTCATATCACTGATGTTGACCTTGATTATCTGGCTGAGATAGTATTTGTGAGGCATCTATACTGTACAGTTACTCTTTTCTTCCCTTTTCCTCACTGTACTTCTTAGAAGGAAATTACTGTATACAGTCCAGAAGTGGGAAATTACAGTCCACTTCTTTGAGGGTGGAGTGTCTGCAGAATAATTTAGAATTTTTGTGCATGGGAGATTTGTCTCATCATCATTCATTTATCTTTATCATAATGGATTTGTGGATAATACTTTATACTTTGGTTTATAATTTAAAATTTATTTTTATTGTTTTTGGCAGACAGAGAGAAACAGTAGGGGGAGGGCCCAGAGCAGTCTCCATAGTTGTATGTTACCAGTTTTTGACATAAGCTTCATTCCACAGGTTTAAATTATAAACCGGATAATGGGATGGCTCAGCAAGTTGAGTGCTCACTTTGTAGCCCCAGGGTCGGAGGATCGAATCCTGGCCGTGGCCCATGCAGACCCATATGCTGAACTGGGGTGTGCCACCAGTTTGGTTCTCACTGGGGCATGCTTCCCATGTGGGAGGCCCCCCAGGCCAGGTCCTAGAGCTTGGTGAAAAGTTTTTAGTCATGAAACCAAAAGCATGATTCATAGAGAAAAACCTTGATAAATGATACTCATGAAAATTCAAAATTTTTGCTCTGATAAAAAAAGCCTGTTAATGAATATGAAGATGAGCTATGGACTGGAAGAAAATTTATGTAAACCACATATTTGACCAATGATGGATATGTAGAACATTTAAAAAGTGTTCCAATCTCAACTTTAGAAGAAAACCAATCTAGTTAGAAAATGGACAGAAGTTCCCAATCACCACTGCTATTCAACATAGTGCTGGAAGTTCTAGCGAGAGCCATTAGACAGGAGAAAAAAATAAAAGGTGCCCAAATGGGGAGTGAAGAAGTTAAACTGTCATTTTTTGCAGATGACATTGTCCTTTATATAGAAAACCCTAAAGACTCTGCCAGAAAACTATTAGAAATAATAATTGAATACAGTAAAGTTGCAGGATACAAAATCAATGTTCAAAAATCCATAGCATTTTTATATATGAACAACAAAACTTCAGAAAAAGAAATGACAAGAACGATAACCTTTTGCAATCACAACAAAAGGAATAAAATTCTTAGGAATAAACCTCATGAAGAATATGAAGGACTTATACACTATTAAAAGAAATTGAAAAAGATTCAAAGAAATGGAAAGATATTCCCTGTTCATGGATTGGAAGAATCAACAAAGTTAAAATGGTCATATATACCCAAAGCAATATACAAATTTAATGCAGTTCCTATCAAAATCCCACAAGTGTTCTTTTGAGAAATAGATTAAAAAAAAAAATTATCAGATTCATACGGAATCACAAAATACCCCAAATCGCCAAAGCAGTCCTCCAAAAAAAGAATAAGGCTGGAGGCATCATGCTACCCGACTTCAGTCTATACTACAAAGCATCAGTAATCAAAACAGCTTGGTATTGGCAGAAAAATAGGCATAAAGACCAATGGAACAGAATCGAAAACCCAGAAATAAACCCACAAACATATGGACAGATAATTTTTGACAAAGGAGCAAAAAATATACAATGGAAAAAAGAAAGCCTCTTCAGTAAATGGTGCTGGGAAAATTGGAAAACCATATGCAAAATAATGAATCTGGACTGTGAACTGTCACCATATACCAGAATTAACCTTAAGTGGATTAAAGGCTGCCACATAAGACCTAAAACAATAAACAGCATAGAAGAAAACATTGGCACTAAACTTATAGACCTTAAGTTCAGAGAGCACTTTATGAAGTTGACCTCAAAGGCAGGGGAAGTAAAAGCAAAAATAATGAATGAGACTATATCAAACTCAAAAGCTTGTTTCTGCACAGCAAAGGAAACCGTCAACAAAATATAAAGGAAACCAACGAAATGGGAGAAAATATTTGCAAACAATGCCTCTAATAAGGCATTAATATCTAAAATATATAAAGAACTCATACAGCTCAATAACAAAAAAACCAAACGATCCTATTAAAAAGTGGGCAAAAGAACTAAACAGACACTTCTGCCATGAACACATACAAGTGGCCAACAGATATATGAAAAAATGCTCAACATCACTAGCAATTAGGGAAATGCAAATAAAAACCACAATGAGATATCACTTTACACTTCTTAGAATGGCTATAACCAACAAGACAAGGAATAACGTCCTGGCAAGGCTGTGGAGACAAAAGAACCCTCATACACTGCTGGTGGGAATGTAAATTAAAGGACAGTATGGAGATTCCTCAAAAAATTAGGAATGGCATTGCCATATGACCCAACACTCCCTCTTCTGGATATCTACCCCCTAAACTTGAAAACCTTAATTCACAAACATATGTATCCCAGTGTTCATTGCAGCACTGTTCACCTTGGCCAAGTTGTGGAAGCAACCAAAGTGTCCTTTGATAGATGATTGGATAAAGAGTTGTGGTACAACTCCATAACAGTACTCCTCAGCAATAAGAAAAGATGAGATACAGCCATTTGTGACAACGTGAATGGACCTTGAAACCATTATCTTGAGTAAAATAAGTCGGACTGAACAAATCAAGAAACATATGACTTCACTTATAGGTGGAATATAAAACTGAAAGTTACAAAGAAACAAAAACTCATGGACACAGCCGGTAGTGTAGTGGTTACCTGAGGGTAAAGGGGGAGGGAGGTGGGTGGGAGAGTTGGGGGCGGGTGGAGGAATAGAGAGGGGACCTCAAATATATGGTGATGGAAAGAGAGTTGACTCTGGGTGGTGAGCACATAATGGAATGCATAGACAATGTAATGTAGAATTGTATTGTACACCTGGAACCTATGTAATTTTTGCCAACCAATGTCACCCCAACAAATTTAACAATTAGAAAAAATGAGCAAAAGTTAGGAGGAAACATTTCACTAAATAGTATATATGAATCCCAGTAAGCACATGAAAAATATTAATTGTGTTAGCCTTTAAGGAAATGTAAGTGAAGATTATGATGAGTTATTACCACACATCTGTTTAGAACACCTAAAGGAAATGTAGCCATAATACCAAATATTGGCCAGGTATGGAAATAATGGATATTTCCATTTGTTGCTAGTATGAATATTAAATGGTAAAGCCACTTAAGAAAATATTTTGTCTGTTTCTTAAAAAGCTACCCATACAATACAATATTTTTAATAGCTTCATTTTTTAAGGCTATTAAATTATAACATTTTTCTATCTTGATGGAGGAATATGGCATATGAACATACTGAGTTAAATACAAAGAAAAATTTCCTTTTATTCCTTTAAGTCTGTAGTAAATATAGAATAAGGATTTAGGGACTGTAATGGGAAATATTAATAGGAACCTTGTAGCTTTGATAAAGCAAAAAGCAAATGCTCTGCAGAAAGACACCTATAGAAAAGTGTTTTTACAGATTCCTTAAAGATTTTAAGCCTGAATAGATTTTAGTTTACTCAAATCTTAAAGCTGTAATTTGTAGCGGTAAGTATAGAAGTAGGGCTCAAAATGTGAGTATGCAAAGTTTCAAATAAAATCACTCATGTTATTTATAAGTATGTCATCGTCCTGTCTTGTCACTGTAATATGGTTGACTTTAGCACCCTGAGACTGGTGCAGAAAGTGCAGTGCACATTGAAGGGACACTTTAGAAGCCATTATAGTTAAGAATGTTAGGTCACGTTTTATATCATTGATATATTTTGTAGCTGTGTTTGAATTTTTTAAACAGTTTTCAGAAACTTGATTCCAGTTTCCATTTTCTAGAAAGGTAGTAAGCAGTACAATTTTGGTGTCAGATTTGGGCTTGAATTCCTGGCATGCTATTTTCTAGCTGGGTGGCCTTTTGTAAATTATCTTTAAACTTAACTTAATAAAGTTGTTATGAGGAATAAATGACATAATATATAGTATTTCTAGTGGTTGGTGAGCACAATACCTGATATATGATAAGCACTCAAAACTTAAGCCAGGAGAAGCCTTTCAAAGTCCACCAACATACATACAAATGTAGTCCTGTATATCATGTTATTCTAGAGATGTTAATGAATACTCTGAAAATATAGCCAATCACAATATTTTGATGAGATGAAAATAGTTTGGGTGAAGGCTGGCAAATTTTTGGAGTTGAGGTATCAAATTTTAGTCATTAACCACCTTCCCATCTCACCCTGTTCTCAGAAGCTGCCAGTGTGAAATATTTGGCAGAGATGCTTTTAGAGATACTGCTGGTTGATGCTGGGCCAGAGACTTAGGTTTCTGTTACCTGGTGAAACCTAAGAATCATTCTTGATTCTTCCCTCCTCTCTGTATACATCTAGTTGGTCACTTAAGTGCTACTGATTGATCTCCTTAATATCTGATTCACATCTTCATCTTGCCTGCTATTGCTGCAAGTCAGGTGGCTTCCCTATTGGTCTTCCTGCTTTCTAACTAGTTGGGACTCTCTGCCCTACCTCAGACCTGGAGGTAGCTTCCTAAAATGCAGATTTAATTATGTCAGCAGGGTTAAGAGCTCTTAGCTATGGCATCAGATTTTCTGGGTTCAAATGGTGTATCTGCCTTGTGTGATTCTGGACATTCTCTGTGCCTCAGTTTTTTCATTTATTAAAAAAAGAATAACTGTTCAAATCTGACCCACAGTCACCTGGGAATATAGCTAAAAATACACTGCCTAGATCTCACCTGTTCCTGGTTTCCTAGATCTTGGGTGGGGTCAGGAAATCCATAACGTACAATAAGCTTAGTTGGTTCAGATACCTTGGCTGAGTTCTCCTCAAACACCATCCACTTTGATTACTTTTAGGTATTTGTACTCTCTGTGTCTGACCAAAAATTTATAAAAGCATTAAAGTTCTTCATGGCATTTAGCATTTTGCAATTCCTGGTTTGCTTGTTTGCTCTCTTGTCTCTTCTAAGCTGTATGAGAATAAACCCTATATCCTCAATATATTGTAGTCTTAAAATTTATACTTATAGTCAAAAGTTACTCTCTTTAAAATTTCTGTTTACTAAAATGAAGTCTCATTGTAACTAGGTGTCCATCAGTGTGGGCCATGTTGTATGAGGTCTTGGTTTTCTTACCATATCATTTATTTGGATTAATCAGCCTTTTCTACTGTACATCTCTTACTGTCCTCTTTGGTTTTCTATAGGTTTTAACTGGAACTTAGTTGGGTTTACTCAAGTAATACTGGTAGGTGAGGACACTGTGAGATGGAACCAGAAACAAAACCAGGAATGTAAAAGGTTATGAGCTGGTTCTGAATTTTGGAATATTTTATGTGTTTTATTTAGTGAAACATTTCTAATTCATTTGGATTTGGAAGTGTGATCATATTATGTTCAAGGAATTCAAATTTTGTGCATCTTAGTTTTCCCATTGGTAAAATGCAGTATTAGACTAGATGATCTCTAAAGTTCCTTTCAGCTCTAAAATTTCCATTATTTCAAGTAAAAATGCATAGGTGTCTAAGTATATATGTTGTTATTAATAATCAAGTAATAAGTCTTGTTTTATCTTTTAAGTTTTCTCCATTATCTAAGTAATTCCAGACACATACAAGAAAAACTTTGATATCAAGTTAATTTTTCTTTCTTTTTGTTCTTTTTTCTTTTTTTAAATTAAATTTATTAGGGTTACATTGGTTAGTAAAAATTACGTAGGTTACAGGTGTACAACTCTATAGTACTTTGTCTATGAGTTACAATATGTGTTGACCACTCAGAGTCAGCTTTCTGTCCATCAAAATTTCCTTTCTTAAATACCTGGAGGGAGCACTTCATTGTAGTTCTTTCTGATTTGAATGTAACTCAAAAACTTTATTGAAGCAGATGCAGCAAGGCTGATAGTAGTTACAACTCAAGTTTTCATGAAAGAACTTGTGAGATGATTTTTTCAGTGTGCTGCTAATGCATGAAAAGGACTAAAATGATAAAAATTTCTCTGTAGGTGAATGTGCTAGTTTTTCGATAACATTTAGGTCTTCTTTGTTTTTATTTAAGTGCTAAGGATGACATTGATCTTGATGCCTTGGCTGCAGAAATAGAAGGAGCTGGTGCTACCAAGGAACAGGAGCCTCAGAAGTCCAAGGGGAAGAAGAAAAAAGAGAAAAAAAGACAAGACTTTGAGTAAGTATATTTCAAATATATTTACTTTTTATTAGGTTTAGTACTGGATTCACTTATTAAGCTAATTCAGTGCCTCAAAATATATTTCAATCTTTTCTAGTGAAGATGATATCCTGAAAGAACTGGAAGAATTGACTTGGGAAGCTCAAGGCATCAAAGCTGACAGAGACACTGCTGTAGTAAAGGTGAAAGATGCTTGCTATTGAGCCGTGTTTCCCATTGCTGGCTTTAGGGAGCTGCTTTTGGAAACTTTTGAGCAGCATATATATGTTAGTTAAAAGTTCCTATAAATTCTGGTGCAAAAGGGGGAAAGCAATTTTTAGGAAAGAAAGAATGTCTTTTAAAACCTTTCACAGATAGAAAGATGCTTTATTTGGAAATATAAAGATACTTTGGGTTATGTTGCTTATTCATAAATTTGGTACATTTGGAGATAAGACATTTCCTATCTCTACCTACAATTTCTTTATTATTTTTCATCCTTTAAATTTGGAGAAGCCTCAAAATAATAGGAAAGTGATAGATATTTTTTCTTCTTTCATTTTCCTCCTTAGGCTTTATGTGCCATTTAAAAAGGTAGTAAATGTGGAATGTGATTAGTGGTGGCTTTAGAGCACCTGGTTCTGACATTCACAGTGAATGTGAGATATGCCAGAGGCCTAGGCTAGCTTCTGGTACCTGGTTGAGTTTTATATTCTTATAAAAAGACCTTATTTTGAGAATTTTCCATGTGTACTTGAAGTATATGACTCTGAGGGGTGTTATTTACTTTTAAAAATAAAGTATAACTGTTAATATTTCTAACAATGGGAATTTTTTAGCCAACAGAAAATAATGAAGAATCCACCTCAAAACAAGATAAAAAAAAGAAAGGACCGAAAGGCAAAAAACAAAGTTTGGATGATAATGATAGTGAAGAATTGGATGATAAAGATTCAAAATCAAAAAAGACTGCAAAACCAAAAATGGAAATGTACTCTGGGAGTGACAATGATGATGATTTTAATAAACTTTCTAAAAAAGCTAAAGGGAAAACTCAAAAGTCAAATAAAAAGTATGATGGGTCAGAAGAGGATGAAGATAACAGTAAGAGAACTAAAGAGCCTTCCAGAGTAAATTCTTCAGGGGAAAGTGGTGATGAATCAGATGAATTTTCGCAGTCAAGAAAAGGACAGAAAAAAAATCAAAAAAATAAGCCTGGTCCTAATGTAGAGAGTGGGAATGAAGATGAAGACTCCTCCTTCAAAATTAAGACCGTGGCCCAAAAGAAGGCAGAAAAGAAAGAGCGTGAGAGAAAAAAGCGAGATGAAGAAAAGGCAAAACTGCGGAAGTTGAAAGAAAAGGAAGAATTAGAAACTGGTAAAAAGGATCAGAGTAAACAAAAAGAACTTCAGAAGAAATCTGAGGAGGAAGCTGTAAAATCCAAAGTAACTCTGGATACTGGAGCAACCCCTGCTTCTGATGAGAAAGGAGAGGCACCCTCAGTCACTGAAGGTTAGAGATGTGGGTCTTGATCATTCCCCATGCCCCAAATCATTTCCTTATTTGTCCTTAGTTATAGAGGTGCTTAGTTGTAAGCAAGCCTTTTAAAAATTACATCTAAGTACTTTTTGAATTGATGTTTATTGTTAAATGTGTGTGTGTGTGTGTGTGTGTGTGTGTAGGATTTTTATAGAATTTCACTTTGAAAAACAACTTTTTGCTATTGATAGACCATAGAAGGTACCTAATGAAAAATTTGTTCTTCTTTTGATAACTCAATGTCAGGTAATACCTGAATTATTTCCTGTTTCTAAAAAATTAAATTCGTCTATGAAATTGAAAAGTTAAAACATGCTAACGTTGTTAGTTAACATCTTTTAAGCAGTAATGAGCCACTTTTTTGTACCAGAACCAGTTAATAAAAAATAAACTTTCTAGCTAAACTTTCCCCACTTAGTTGGAATGAAAATAGTTAAGGGTGAAATGATTCACATAGTTTTTTTTTTTTAAGACTAGAAAACTTTTAATGGGAAAATGGACATGGCTTTTTTAACCATTCAAATTACTACCTGCACATATTTGAGGGGAAACACCATGAAAATAGCTTTATAATATTTAGCTTTTTAGCTTAATGCTGTAGAGTTCTTAGAATATAATTATCTATATTTTTGTATTTTGTCTTCCTAACATCCCCTTAAGGTGAGCATCATTCATCTTGTAGAATCAAAAGTAACTCAGAATTAAGGCAGGAATTCAGACACTATGGATTATGAGCTGCATAAGATACAGTATACCTTCTCACTTCTGTCTTCCTGTATCCCTCAGGATGGTGCAGCAACACCAGCATTGTAGGCTTTGAAGGAGGCCAACTGAGTTCTGAGCTGTTCTGGGTACTCAGGTTCTTCTCACAGATGCCTAGAGGCTTTAGCCTGCTGCTGGCATCAGTCTGGGCCCATTATGGTCATAGAATTCTAGAGTTTGCTGATCATTGCCTTAGGAAGATATATATATATTTTTTTCAAGATTTATTTTATTGTTTTTGACAGAGAGAGAGAGAGAGAGAAGGGGGAGAGCCCAGAGCAACCTCCATAGTTGTATGGCATCAGTTTTCGACATGGTTTCATTCCACACAGGTGGGCGGGGGCTGCACAGGGTGGGAGCTGGGCTGGGGGCCTCCCGCATGGGAAGGACGCCCCAGTTCAGCATATGGGTCCACACAGGCTGGGCTAGGGCCAGGGCCAGGATTCAATCCTTGGTCCCTGGGGCTGCATAGTGAGTGCTCAACCCGCTGAGCCATCCCAGCTTCCCAAGAAATGTTTTTTAAAAACACTTTATTCTTTTTTGGTAGATGACAATGAAGGAGACAAAAAGAAAAAGGATAAGAAGAAAAAGAAAGTAGAAAAGGAAGAGAAAGAGAAGAAAAAAGGACCTAGCAAAGCCACAGTTAAAGCTATGCAAGAAGCTCTGGCTAAGCTTAAAGAAGAAGAAGAGAGACAAAAGAGAGAGGAGGAAGAGCGAATAAAACGGCTTGAAGAACTGGAAGCCAAGCGTAAAGAAGAGGTACGTTTTAATGAAGCTGATGACATTGACATTGATTGTGCTTAACATAAAAATCTCTATAAAATATCTCTAACCTCTTAATTATAAAAATTGCATGATTATGTAGTAATTCATTTGCATAATTGTTCTGATATAAATAGTAAGATGAAGAGGTACTGAAAATCCTACCTTTATTTCCTCAGGTACAAATAAGAAGTTGCTTATATATATATATCATTACCAAAACATAGTCTACTTTCCTGCGATATTAATTAATAATCATGTACAACATTTAAAATGTTTTAATTTGGAATTTTCTAACATAGGCCTGGGCAGACTTTTTCTGGGCAAGGGCTCATTCTAATTTTCTCCAAGTGTTGCAGTCCACTGGCAGTTTATCTTTGCTTGCTTAAGTACATCTGCCTCAATTGTGAAGAGCTATTTCTCGCCTCTAGCTGCTGTACATATACATGCAAATAATGTGTTTTCTTTTACATTTAGCTGCCGAGCCCCTGGACTCCAGTGTAATGTGATGTCCACTGTGACATGTTTTTTTAAATTTATGGGGTCACCTCAAAATTGCTTGGTGGTCCACTGGTAGACTGTGATTGATGTCTTGCCCAGCCCGTCCTAACATAATAATGTGCATGTATCTTAAAAAGCTTTGTTTGAAGTTGGGGTTGTCTACATTTAAGTTTTATAGTTGATTGAGCCAGTACTATTTTACCTGGTATGTATTTTTTTATAGGAAAGATTGGAACAAGAAAAAAGAGAAAGGAAAAAGCAAAAAGAAAAAGAAAGAAAGGAACGCTTGAAAAAAGAAGGGAAACTTTTAACTAAATCCCAGCGAGAAGCCAGAGCCAGGGCTGAGGCTACCCTCAAACTTCTACAAGCTCAGGGTGAGTAGTGTTTCCCTTAACCACGCGGTCTAGATGCTTTTTGTGCAGTTTGTCTCCGGTGGTCAAAGGAGACCTGAACTGACCAGAAGGATAACTCCTATGAAATGCTGTGAAAAAAATCCAATAAAAATGTAAGCAGTAGGTGAGATAATTTTATTATTTAAGGAGATGACTTCTACAGTAAAATTGTATGTGTAAGTGGTATAAGTTTCTTTTTCTCCCAAAACAAACAAAAATAGAGAATCTAGTATTAATAAAACAAGCCTCCATCACCCAGTTTCAATAATTATCAACATTTACCAATCTTGGTTTGTCCACCTCTATCTGCTTTTCCCCTGGAGTAATTTAAAGTAAATTTCCAGCTATCATACTATTTTACTCATATTTTTCTTTGGTATGTATTTCTAACATATAAGGGCATTTTACTTTTTCTAAAAAGATTTATTTTATTGTTTTTGATAGAGGCAGCTATTGTCAATATAATGAGAATGGTTACATGGCTGGATACTTTCCGGACAACCCTTGTAGAAATAGGTCTTGTGCATTTACAAGCATTACATTGAATAGAATTACCTTCACTTGAGTTTGAACATTCTGTTGAATAATCAGACATATGAATTTGTTGAATATCAGTCTCACTGTTTTCACTCAAATAGCCCATTTGGCTTTCATTGTCACTTTAGTACAAATTCAAAACATACTACTTAAAGGGATTATTTCTACAGTCCACACTTTAACACTGAATACAGTGATACCTTGGAATCCAAATGCCCCAAAACTCAAACAACTTGGAATTCGAACAAAAAGTATCAAGTAAATTTTGCCTCGTATCTGAATGCTGCTTTGGAATCCGAACACCAACACGTGGTTCCTGTGTGACATATTGACTGTACGCCCCGTAGCTTTATCCAAATGCTCACTTGTTGCCCACTCTTTGTTCGTGTGAGGTATACTTAAGACAGCGGTGTGGGGGAATTGGTCTAATGCAGATTGTATAGGCAGCAACAGCTACCCCATCATAATGTACGACCAAGCCATTGCTTTAGTTACCTCTTATACTCATTGGTTTATGTGTACGTTTCTGGCCACCCCTACGCTTTGTTACTTAAGTCGTTGTCCGAAGCTGTATCTTGAGTGATTTTCATTGCTAATTGTGTGCCAATTTTGCGTTATTTTTTTTTTATATAACAAAAAGTAGTGATTCGTCATGGGACCTAAAAAGTGCCATGAGAACAATAAGAGTAAGAAGAAAGCTGTTAGAGCTACAATTGAGGTTACGAAAGATCTTATCGCTAAGCATGAAAGCGGTACATGTGTGACTGATCTTGTTATGTTTGGAATACTGAAATGGACTGTTTCTATGATTCTAAAAAATAAAGAAGCTATCAAAGCAGCTGATGTGGTGAAAGGAGTTACAAAACTAAGCTCGAGAAGAACGAAAATTATGGAAGAAATGGAAAAACTCAATAGTTTGGATTAATGAAAAAGCTTGCTGATGATGTGACACCTGAAAAATCATTTGTGGAAAAGCCAAGGTTCTATACAGTGTTCCCTCGCCACTTCGCGCTTCATGTTTTGCGGCTCCAGTGCTTCGCGGGTTTTCCCAAAATATTCATCAAAAAATAAAAATGAAAAAATACAACCATGTCGGCAGCCACATTGCGGAAAGGAGCGTTGTTTCATGTTGATGCGCGAGAGAGAAGGATCCCTGCATGTCAAACAAAGAGATGAGTTGACTCAGAGTACATACCACGGGCTCTCATAAAGGTGCGTGATTGGTTTCCGGTGTGACATCGACCAATGAGAGTACGAGTGGATTTATCCCTGTGAGTTGATTGTCTGCGCATCATCGCAGCCTCACCTAGCATCTTCTCTTGTTGTATCTCGCCAGTCTTGTCCATGATGTTGACTGTCTCGCATACTGTATTTTAGTGTTGTGTTGGCGATAACTTGTTTTGTTTAAGCGATCACTTTTTTTATTAATTAAG
>PVKE010006315.1:0-54892 GCA_004027555.1 Craseonycteris thonglongyai
GGGTGGGAGTGGGCACCAGATATATGGTGATGGAAGGGGAGCGGATTCTGGGTGGTGGGCACATAATGCAATGCATGGGTGATGTGATGTGGACTTGTACATCTGGAAACTATCTAATCGTTACCAGTCAATGTCACTCCATTAAATTTAACATTAAAAAAAATAAATAAAAAAAAATACTGATGGAAGGTAAGAAGTTGAGAATGGACAGACTGATCTTCCCTATCCCTTCTTCCATCCATACACGCTGCTATAGAAATATACCAAATCTTACTCTATCATTTCAAGAAAGGTTTAATGCTATGATATCAAGTCAACCATGTAAGATTCTCTTCTGAAAATATAATGCCTCATGTTATTTTCAGAAATACTTCTGAAAGTTTCTCTATGGAAATATAAAATTAAGACTGTTGTATAATCATAACACTTTTTTCGAGAAATAAAAGAAACAGGACTTTATTTATTTATAATAAATAAAAGGGATATTAACTAAATAAGACAACATGGGTATATAATAAAATGTAATAAATTTTGATCTAGAAATATCCTTTATTTATAAACTCTGCATAATGATTCTAAATTTGGATTGTGCTCTCTGCAGAAATGTTGACCCAACTTATAGACCTTTACCTTAATAGTTTCTAAAGAGGAAAACAGATTATCCAAACATCTGAATAATTCTCCAACAGAACACTTAGAAAAAAGAACTATGTCTGAATGAAAAATGTAGAGGATAAGTGAAGCAGATTAACAGTGCTGTACTGGAGTGACAGTGGAAAGACTTAATAAAATAAGAAGTGCCTGAGTAGGACCTTCTCCAAGCTTGTAAATTTGAACAAGGATATCAAATAATCTACAACAGGTGTGTCCAACCCCATCCCTGCCCTGGGCCTCATTGAAAGAAGAATTGTTTTGGGCCACACATAAAATACACTGACACTAATGATAACCCATGAGCTTTAAAAAAAAAGTTGCAAAAAAATCTCATAGTGTTTTAAGAGAGTTTACAAACTTGTGTTAGGCTGCATTCAAAGCTGTTCTGGGCTACAGGTTGGACAAACTTGATCTATAGCTATCAAAGGTATCTCATTCCTCCTGTTGAAGCTAGATAATAAAAGATTAGAGTTAGAATGCCAGGATAGCTCAGCAGGTTGAGTGCTTGGCTTGCAACTGTGAGGTCCAGGGATTAAATCCCAGTCCTGTCCATGCAAACCAATATGCTGAACTGTGTGGCACAGCAGGTAACTGCCAGGATAGCGGTGAAGGTTCTTGCCTCCCATGCGGGAGGCCCTCAGTTCGGTTCCTGCCCCATGCAGCCCCACATCCCCCTGTGTGGAATGAATCTATGTTACAAATAATGATGTACAACTATGGAGACTGCTCTGGGCCCTCCCCTCTTCTCTCTGTCTCTCTCTCTGTCTCTCTTTCTGACTCCTCAAACAATAGAATAAATCTTTAAAAAAAAAAAAAAAGAGAAGAGAGTGACTTCACACAAAATCTCCTGAGTTAATGTCATAAGACATACTTCAGGTATAAAAGGCAGAAAATTGTGGAAGAAATGTAGCCTCCAGAGAAATCTCTTGTGGATCAGATATCATACATGCAAGTTCTCACCTTGGTCTTTGTGGCTGAAGTAGTCGATTGGAAAGTAACAAACTGTCATTTCAAAATGATACCATCTTGGTCTTTAAGGCCAAGCAGAACAGGAGGAACAAAAGTATAGTTTCAATGAAGTCTCCTGCATTTATAAATACTTTCTTAAGTAATCTACATATGTTCTTCAAGGTTGATGAATGAAAAGTAGTTTGTGAGATGCTCTGGCATAATTTAATGTTTTCTGGGTCCATTTCAGGATTTAAAAATCTGGGTTAGTGAAGGACAATTACACTAGGTAAGAAATTTCCTATACAATATGCTATAGCCTCTCCCAAATCTCCATATTAGGTTCATATTGTCAGGCTACCAGTGGGAGTGGAGAAAAATTTTTTTTTAATGAAATAACTTTCCTCTGTTCATAATTCCACTGGAGTGTCCTTGGCTCTGCTACTTGATCTCGTTCCTCAATAGTTTGGTAAACGTGCAGTGCCAAGGGCCAAGGATCTACCATAGCTACAACTTTGGCTATCAGCTGTCGAGCGCTGGCAGGCTGTAGAGGAGAAATGAGAGTGAGCTACTTCTGTTAGCTGGAGGGTCTCTGGTCTTTGATATGTCACAATGGAGTCCTCTAAGAATGCTGTTATTAGATGGCAAGATGGTACTGTGACACATCCAAGTGGACAGAAGCTGCATACACATTATAATATTGGTAAGAGATAACTACAGATGAGGTTTCAAGAATAAATAAAATGTTTAAATGTGACAAACTATAACTTATGATGTAATTAAAATAATGCAAACAACATGGAAGGTGCCTAGAATGTCAACACAGAATCTGCATTTATCATCTCTCCTAGGTTTTATACTTGTTTATGAGCAGAAGCAGAATCTTTTCTCATTAGTGTATGGTGAGTGCAGCTATTTAAGCCAATGTCACCAAGTAACAGTATCTGCCCACTTGACAGTGTATGTCCCCATGATTGCTGCTTAAATCAGAAGACAGTGGTACCAAACATCAGCATTAGTTGGTTCTGAGTAAATTTTATTTCAAAGTCACCCTATTAGTGAGTACCAGGATTGACACTTAAGAATCAAATTTCTGACTCTCATGCCTTTGAGGTCAAGTTCATAAAGTCCTCTCCGAATGCAAGGACCAATGTTTTCAATGCAGTTCATTGTTTCAGGTCTTATGTGGAGGCCTTTAATCCACTTTGAGTTAATTTTGGTTTATGGTGACAGTTCACTAAAGATTCATTCTTTTGCATGTGGTTTTCCAATTTTCCCAGCACCACTTACTGAAGAGGCTTCCCTGTCTCCATTGTATATTTTTTGATCCTTTGTCATAAATTATCTGTCCATATATTTATGGGTTTATTTCTGGGAACTGAACAGATACTTCTCCCATGAAGACATACAAACAGCCAACAGATGGATGAAAAAATGCTCAATATCACTAGTAATGAGGGAAATGCAAATTAAAACCATAATGAGATACCACTCATACCTGTTAGAACGGCTATGATCAACAAGACAAGGAAAAACACGTGCTGGACAGACTGGAGAAAAAAGAACCCTCATACACTGGTGGTGAGAATGTAAAATGATACAACCATTATGGAAGGCAGTATGAAGATTCCTCAAAAAATTAGGAATGGAATTGCCATATGACCCAGCAATCCCGCTTTTGAGCATCTACCAAAAAACCCTGAAAATCTTAATCTGCAAAGATACATGTACCCCAATGTTCATCGCAGCACTGTTCATGGTGGCCAAGTCATGGAAACAACCAAAGTGTTCTCTGACAGATGACTGGATAAAGAAGTTGTGGTACATTTACACAATGGAATACTACTCAGCGATAAGAAAGGATGAAATACAGCAATTTGTGACAACATGGACGAACCTTGAAAACATCTTATTAAGCGAAATAAGTCAGACAGAAAGCAGAAACATATGAGCTCACTCACAGGTGGAATATAAAACTGATTAAGAAACAAAAAGTCATGGTCATGGTCAACAGTCTAGTGGTTACCTGAGGGTAAGTGGGGAGAGGGGTGGGAGAAAAGAGGATTGGGGAGTAGATGGGACATCAAATATATGGTGATGGAAAGAGAACTGACTCTGGATGGTGAGCACATAATGTAATGCATGGGCAATGTAATGTAGAATTGTACACCTAGAAACTATGTAATTTTTGCCAACCAATGTCACCCCAATAAATTTACGTAACAATGAAAAAAAGTGTGCTGTGTATGCTACCCAACATTAAAAAGAATAGGTGAACAAGGGACAAATGCACTTAAACAATTCAAGTGCATTTTTGGTTGTTGTTGTTTTTTCTGTTTGTTTTTATGATAGAATGACCTTCTGTTAGTAGGCAAAAACTCACAGTGAGTGTCCTGAATTAGAAAAGAACATTACTTTAAAACAGGACCCAAGGAGTAAGGCCTAGAAGTGCTTTTAGCTCAGTTGCCTATAAACATAACTATTTATGTTGTTTTGATTAATCTTTTATGATCTAGTAGTCCTTTAGTAGTTATCTTGAAACTAAAAATGCAAGAAGCATCTCAATATATATTCCTGCATTTTATAAAAAAGAAAAGCAAGCTATAATGGCAAGTTAATGGAATGGCACTTAAAATATAAATGCTTAAATAAAATTAAATATGTCATAATATATAGTTTAACATTAAAATAAAAATCTGAGCAACCTAGTTTTCTTTTTTCACTTGGTAAATACTGCTATGTTCACTATATATTGAGAATAGGTCAAACTTTATAGGAAAATAAAGAGATTTAGGAAAAAAACAAAACAAACAAAAAAACCTCCTCTTGATCAAAGCATACAAAACAGTTTGGTTGAATTATCAGTGTGTGGTTTTTTTCAACAAAGAGATTAAAGGAGATGAGCATTTGTCTTTGGTCAGGACGAAGATATTCCAGTTAATTACCATGCTGTTTATTAAAACTGTCCATAGTTCAAACAAGTATGAAGTTTTATGAGAAAGGTGAGGAGATTTAATTGTACTTAGTCTGCTTTCATGGAGTCTGCAAACAAGAAGTCACCTCAACTGGGACTAAAGAAGGGATGCATGTGTATACACACAGAGATATGTAGCTACGAAGTTACTCAGTTATACTTACAAAATGTATTTATATTTATGAACTATATTTAAATAGTAACATAACAAATGTACTTATTTCTTATGCTCACATACATATGTGATAATTGTCATTTTTGGCTATACCATATTGGAACCCCTTTAGTGTTTGCCTACCATCAGAAAGAAAACATGCTATATTCTTGCTTTCTTTGCCTCCTTTGCAGTAGGATATTAGCATGAAAACTAGGCTTTGCCAATCAGACCTACCAACCCAGACACTGAATCAAGAGGGAGAAGGGTGGGAGATGAGGAAGTTGGAAGCTAAATACATGGTGATGGAGAGAAAGCTGACTCTGGGTGGTGAACACATATTGTAACACACAGAGTACTATAGAATTGTACACCTGGCACTGATGTAATTTTTGCTAACCAACGTAACCCTAATAAACTTAACAACAACAACAACAACAACAACAACAAAGTTAATGGCACAAAGAAATGGGGACTGAAAAGCATTTTCCCTGGCAGTAATCGTAGTTTTGTAGGATGAAGTTTCTGGGGACCCGGTGTTACTCAGCATCCTGTGCCACTGGCCACAACGTGGTTGACTTTAGTGGCCATGGTGCTGCAGTCGGAGTTGGAGCATTAATTTAGGCCATGAACCCTTTATGCCTGGTTCTCTAGCCCTCCTAGACTTTCTGTGAACTCCCTAACAAATTTTCAATACATTTGTTTTTTAACCAAATCAGCTAAGGCTGGGTTCTACTGCCACCTCTAAAAAGACTTGCTCATCAATTATAGAATGAGTAACCAGAGTGACTAATGTGAAGTAGTAGAAGTGACAAAGTTCAGGTATTGGGAGAGTGAACAGAGCCACAGGAGGGAGGGATACATGATCTCCAATGGTGGATGAGGATGAGAAGACATATATACCCTGATTTTCTGCTGCTGTTTGCAGCGAATGGACATTTTATATCTGAAACATCTGTAGGTGCAGAAGGGAGGTCTGAAAGCCATGAACCTAGCAGGTTCTTGGGGTGATGATGGAAACTAGGAAGAACTAGCAAACGTGCTTGCCATGAGAAGAAAGGAAAAGCTATGACATTGTTCCCTCTACAGATTCTCACTAGAGTACGTTAAATCAGATTATTTAGAAACGTGCTCACATTCTCCTCTGGAAAAAAAATGCCACAGAAATGCCATTGATGGTAATGATCTCAGAGACTTACCTGACAACACAGTGAGGCCACAGCTGCATACCTGCCCCCAACCAGCTCTTCCTTTAGATATCCACTTGTCTACCTCCTACCCATTGTCAAGTCCTTTGCACAAATCTCACCTTGACAGTAAGGCCTGACCTAACTATTTAATGCTATCCCCTGCACCTGCTCTTGGCACTCCTGATCCTCCCTACTCTGCTCTGTTTTCTTTTTTATAGAGCATTTTTAACCACCCAGTATTTCTGGAGTTTACTTTTGTTTATTGGTAACTGTCTCCCTTACCAGAAGAATGGCAGCACCAAAAGGAAAGTAATCTTTTCTTTTCTTTTTTTTTTTCCGTATATTCCAAACTCACAAAACCTGGAACCCAAAAGGTGTTCAATAAATATGTGTTGAATGAAGGAATGAATGAATGTGGTTGGGGTGAAATGAACAGGGAAGAGGGTGGCAGAGAGACTGATGGAATGGCAAAGCACCTTCAAGGCCCCATGAGGCTTTAGCTTTTATTCTGAGTGAAGTATGAAGCTGCTGGATGGTGTTGAGCACTGAGTACCAAGATCTGGACGGTGCTGAGCACTGAGTACCAAGATTTGAGATGAAGGGGAAAGAACCAGTGGAGGAAGAGAGGTTGAACCTACCAAGGGATTGGTGATGAATAGAACATAGCATCAGAAGTATTTAGAGGGATTGGAATCCACATGTCGAAGTGACTTTGGTCAGAAGAAGACATAGGTACACAATAAGTAAAGATGATTCTACATAGAAACAACAAATCATATCTCTTTGATGGTGTTTATTATCAGTTGCCATTATTTTGTTTAGGTCAATTTTATTGTCATGATAGTCAGACCATATTGTTTTAGAAAAGTCTGATTACAAATATTATTATATTTTCTGAATCAAAAACAAGGTGCACACTTTAGAAAACACATTTTCTACCATATAAGTTTACTTATGAGCAAAGTCTTATAAAGGTACCAAGTCACATTTAGTGTCTGTCAAAATGTAACACATAGCAGAAAGAAAATGAAGTGTTTTTAGACAGCAGAGAAAGGTCGACCTTGGTTAGATTGTCACTCTGCACACTAAGCTGGTCCAGAACACCAGGGCCATGGCATCGGGTTCAGTCATAGGAACTTTATTATTCCACGAATGTTTTCTGAGTACACGTATCATGGAACTAGAGCTGTGGTTTAGAAAAATAAATATGGAAAAAACCTGGAATGGAATTAAGCTGCACATTGGATCTAAGCATCTTACTTCAGGCATCCTAAGTAAAATTTGGAAACAAGAAGATTTGCCAATTTGTATTATCAACTTTAGAGCAAGACAAACTCTGGCTCCAATCATATTTCTGCCATTTAACAGCTGTGTGGTCTTGAGTAAATTACCTAATTGGTACTTCATTTTTCTCATGTTTAAAATGAAGGTAAATAAGAAAAATTGAAATACTGCCATTTGCAACAACATGGATGGAACTTGAGATCATCATGCTAAGCAAAATAAGCCAGACAGAGAAAGCTAAGAACCACACGACTTCACCCATATGGAGAATATAAAACTGAAAACAACAAAGAAACAAAGCCTCATGGACTAAGTTAACAGTTTAGTGGTTACCTGAGGGTAAGGGGGCAGGCGGTAGGAGAGGAGGGAGCAGGAGCTAAATGATGGAAAGAAAGTTAACTCTGGGCGGTGAACACATAATACAACACATAGACGAAGTACTATATAGCTGTACACCTGGAACCTATGTAATTTTTACTAACTAATGTCACCCCAATAAATTAAAAATTTTAAAAACAAGAATTAAAAATTAAAAAATAATAAAATAAAGGTAAATAGTATCTTTTAGAATAGACGATTCAAGGATTGAGTCAGTAGGAAAAGCACTTAGACTAGGGCCTACTACTTAGTAAGTGCTATCTTGATAAGTGCTATTCTCATTGCTTTTATTTCCACTCCCTAGGATAACATTAGACATAAATAGACTCATGCTCTATTTCTGCTGCACTTCAGTCCTTTTATAAGACTGCAAATTTATATACAAGTAATTCAGTTAAAACACTCAAGAAAACTGTGTTATTTCAAAAAACAACAATGATTAATATTTGGAGGCAGAAAACGCAAAGTCACAATAGTTACCAATTTCATGGTATGGGAAAATTATAAAATTTAATACAACTGATATGATTTTATCAATTTGGGTTATAAGCTAAGATTTATAAAACAGGCACTGAGCTATTATTTTATATTTTCTATATCCTCCTAATAACTCCATGAAGTTGGAGTTCTTATTTTGCCATTATCCCAAAGAGAAAACAGGCTTTAAGAATTTGGTAATTTGAATAAGTATTTAACTGTTAATAAGGGTCTCAAACTGAATTTGAACACAGGAAATCTGACCTTAGTTCTTGTACTATGTTTTTTGAGGTTATGACAGGCTGTTGAATAATGTATTGTAATTCACAAATCAAAAGGTAAAACAAAATGATTAATTTCAAGAAACTGTATTCCAAAAACTCTGTAACACAGTAAAATATTCTTTACCAGATTCTCAATGATTTGATAGTGTATATTTTACTCAAGCTCACGGGATAAAACAAAATCTTAGGCAAGAAAATGCTTCACAGAGCTCAGAACCCTAGAAAATTTTAGCATTCGTTACCATTTATATGGATTCTTGGGCTTGAGACTACTCAGTGTCTCAAATTACTGATCAGATATTGACTGAGACTAGGGTTCCACTAACTCAAAAATTAAATGCAGAGATTTGTAAAAAACTTTATACAAAACACTTATTTCCTATAAGCTGTCTAATGTGATGGGTGACAAAGCTTCAAATGAAGCCTAGACTAAGATACTCATTCATAAAAATATATTCTCATATCTATTCATTAAATTCATTCAGAAAATATTTGATGAGTAATTCTTTTGGTTCTAGGCACCTGGAATACTATAGAGACCAAGCCAGATGTTGTTCCCATTGTTGGAGAGATTATGTTCTGGTAAATGAGGCACAGGCTAAATAAATAAATGATTATTCTTTTGAAGGAAATAAAGAGTGAGACAAGCCAGAGACTCATTAAAGGCAGGGTTAGGGAAAGCAACTTTAGATAAGGTAATCCTAGAAGACCAATCTGAGGAAATGATATTCAAGCTGACTGAAAGATGATTAAGAACAAGGAAAAGATTCCAGGCACAGAACATCTACAGAATTCACCAGCAGGCACACATTTCCAAAGAATCAATGCAAATATTCCCTTATCTTTTCTAACATCTTCTAGATACTTCCAGACATGCTTTCATTATTACAGAGAAGGACTTCATAAGCTTCCCCAAGAGCATCATGTACTGTACATTACTCATCCTCATAGCCCTGGAACTCCACACAATGCTTTGACATAGTGGGCACTCAAAAGACACTCGAGGACCAAGTAAATGTACAGACAAATGAAGGTTTAGCCCACAGGAATTGGAAAGGTTTCCTAAAAGAAATTTTAAAATGTATGGTTCAGGGTGACATCAGCAAAAAAAATGGCAGAGTAAGGTTTCCGAAAACTGCCTCTTTAAAACCACTGAGAAATCTGGTAAAAATGGGCATAATCAGCTTTTTTAGAACTCTGGAAATTAACCAAAGGCTTACAGCAATTCAGGAGCATCTAGCAAAAAAATATGGCTGAATCTTTGTAAAAACAGCAGGTGTAATGACATTTTAACATGCCCTATTGACACTCCCCCTCTCTATAGCTCCATGGTAATCTTGAAAACTACCGTAATAGCCTGCAATCACAGTGCAAACCAGTAGCCCAGCTGCCACTGGAAGTGGTAGAACAAGGTTGGAAATACTCCAAAATCTCATTCCTAGAAAATTCTAATTATGTGACCTGTCTAGCAGTTCTCTGGAAAATCCCACTTGCAAAAATGTCTTTATCTGACCTGAGTTGGAGCTTCCCAGTAGAAAAAGTTGTTTTCTCAGTAGTTTTTTTTTAATTTTTTTTTATTGTTTTTGAGAGAGAGAGATACAAAGACAGAGAGAAGGGGGAGGGCCCAGAACAGTCTCCATAGTTGTACATCATTGGTTTTTCCACACAGTTTCACCACAGGTGGGCAGGGCTGCACAGGGCAGGAACTGGGCCAGGGTCTCACCCCAGTGAGAACTGAACTGGGGGCACTCCCCAGTTCAGCATATGGGTCAGCACGGCTGGGGCCGGGATTCGATCCTTAGTCCCCTGGGCTGCAAAGTGAGCACCTAAGCCCCTGAGCCATCCTGGCTTCCCTTCTCAGGAGTTTTGATTGAAAACTTCTAAAGATAATTGTTAAACTTTGCAGCTACCTGAGGCAATAGATAATAGTTGGGTCAAACAAGAGGTAAACCAAAAAGATTAAAATAAAAAGCTAGAAAATGAGACGTACTAAAGGTCTTTAAAGAGGTCCATTGCATTGCTACAAACATTGAAGGCCATGCACTCCCATAGGGCTAAACAAATGCCCAGGACTTAACTCATGCTCAGGAAAAACCTGAGAAGGCCCCAAGGTATAACCAATGGCTAACTTTGAGGTTCTATGCAAGCAGGAAGTGAAAGCTAAGGCAGAGTTGCCAATTGCCTAGCCAAGTATTGAAGGCATGCTTCAACATGAACACAGCACCCAGGGGCAAAGAAAGGGACACTTGTCGGTTCCTAGTGCAAAGAAAGCTCTGCCCAAGTATTATTAGGTGACCACTAAGCTAAACAAGCAGAGACATAAGTGGTCACATATGATAAAGACTACACATTTTATAGAATTAGTTTTAAAAGTCACTAAAAAAAATAAATAAATAAGAGCAATAAGCAGCAATAACAATAAACTCTGAGGACAATCTGATTTCCAGAGTTGTCACATTATAATATTAAAAACACCCAATTTTCAACAAAAATTATAAGACATGCAACAAGAAATATGAAATAAGACTAGAAACTAGAAACTACAGACCATAAACAGAGATTAAAAAAAAAAAAAGTATTCCTGAAGAAACTCAGATGTTGGGCTTACTAAAATAAGTCTTTAAATATTTTAAATCTACAGATATCTTGAATATCTTTAAATTATATTTAAAGAATTAAAGAAATCATGTCCAAAGCACTAAGTAGGTGATACCAATAAGAAGATACTAATTATAAATAATAAGGATTAGAACAGAAATAAGTAAAGTAGAAGCTAAAATTTCAAAAGAAAAATAAATATCAAACAAAATAAACAAACCTAAATTATTCTTTGTAAAGAACACTGGGCTACATTGACCAAGAAAAAAAGAAAGAAAAAAGACACAAATTAAGATGGGAGATGGTTTCCTTATGACCTTACAGGAATAAGAGAGATTATAAGAAATACTATAAATGACTGTATGCCTGCCAACAAGTTAAATATCCTAGATAAAATGGGCAAATTCCCAAAAAGATACAACTCTGACTCATGACGAATAAGAATCTGAATAAGCCTATAGTAAGTGAAAAGACTGAATTAAAACAAACAAGCAAAAACACCTCTCACAGGGGATGCTGGGATAACTCAACAGGTTGAGCACTTGCCTTGCAACTGCAAGGTCCAGGGATCGAATCCCAGCCCCGGCCCATGCAGACCCATATGCTGAACTGGGGTGCAGCTGGTAACCACCAGGATGACTTGGCAGTGAGGACCCCAGTTCAGTTCCAGCCCTGCAGGGCCCCACATCCACTGTGTGGAATGAAACTATGTCATAACTATTGATGTACAACTATGGAGATTGCTCTGGGCCCTTCTCTCTGTCTCTCTGTCTCTGTCTCTCTCCTTCAACTTCTCTCAAAATAAAATAAATCTTAAAAAAACAAACATGCAAACAAAAAAAACTACTCACAGAGAAAATCTCTGAGCCAGGTTACTTCATTGGTGAATTCTACCATATGGTTACAAATGAATTAATATCAATACTTCACAAACTCTTCCATAAAATAGAAGAGAGCACATTTCTAAAGTCATTCAATAAACCAACAATTATCCTGATATCAAAACCAGACCAAGACAACTAAAGAAAACTACAGACTAATACACCTTATTACTATAGATACTAAATTCCTCAGCAAAGTACTAGCAAACTGAATCTAGCAATATATATAAAATTACATGTTTTATATGGATTATGCACCATGACTGAGTAGGATTCACCCCAGGAATAAAAGGGTGGTTCAACATCTGAAAATCCGTTAATGTAAAACATCATAATATAAAATAAAACATTACTGAAGTTTGAGGCCAGAGAGATGCAGAGTTGAAAATTCACTAAGAACACTTCCAAGAAGGAAATGATGATTTTGCATAGAAAAGAACATGCAAATGGGAAAACTGCCATACTCAGTCGATTCCTGTTCCATGAACTTGAATGTTCTTTCTTTGATAGGATACTCTGTATGGGCACATGGATATCCTCCTTGATAATAAACTTCCAAAGATCTGTGGTCTCTTCTTACAGCATCTAAATTCGTGAACTGCTATATATCTTATGCTTGAAGTGATCTGAATTATTTCTACATAAGCATGGTAAAAATGTTTTATATATTTTAATAAATTGTTTTCTATTCTATAAGAGTCATACACTGAAAGCACTGATATATAATAGTAAAGCTATTCCACTGGTACTACTATTCGAAAGAGCAATTTTCTGCCAGAGGAGAACAATAGGTTCTAATAATAAACCAAACTTGGGAGAAAAAGTCCAAGCATTGTAGAAATTTAGATCAATGTAGTACTTGTTTTGTAGCCTTGAGGTCAGATAGGTTTCCCACATTAACCCCATCATTCCCATCTATACCTTTCTATTTCCTAAAGACCAAGAATTTGGAGAGCTTTAAGTCAGGAGAAGGCTCTAGTAAGGACAAGATAAAAGAGAATTTGTGACAATTCCCTTTTATCATTTGTAGACATGCAGACATCCACATTTCCATTAGCTTTGTATCATAGATATAAGCTCCATAAAGGCAAGCCATCCTCTCTTATATCCTCACCATTGTATCTCCAAGTCTAACTTGTTATCATTGTTGGTACTCAAAGGTTCTACCGTTCACTATTTCTATTTCTATGGGATCAGATCCAGCACCTACTGATTTACACCCAAGGCTCAGAGTATATCTTAAATACCAATGTTGGTCAAGCCAATACACTTTTTGGTTTTAACTCAATAAGAAGCAATCAAAAGAAAATTAAAAATTCCAAATAAAATACTTTTAGCAGGGAGGCCAGGATGGCTCAGAAGGTTAAGAGCTCACTTTGCAACCCCGGGGACAGAGGATCAAATCCTGGCCCCGGCCCATGTGGACCCATATGCTGAACTGGGGTGTGCTCCCCATGAGGGAGGCCCCCAGTTTGGTTCTTGCCTCTCAGTTCGGCCCCTGGCTTGAAGGGGTGTGCCTCCCAAGTGGGAGGCCCCCAACCCAGTTCTCGCCCTGTGTGATCCCTGCCCACCTGTGTGGAATAAAACCATGTCAAAAACTGATGGTGTACAACTATGGAGAATGTTCTGGTACCTCCCCCTTCTGTCTCTCTGTTTCTGTCAAAAACAATAAAACAAATCTTTAAAAAATATTTTTAGCAATCATAAAGGGGGGGAGGGATAAACTGTTAATTGACATCATACCTTTTATCTTACTGTTTTCTTACATGAAAACCAAGTCATTTGTTATTTATTTTATATCAAGTACATAATTTGACACATTGATCAAGGTTTTTTTTTTAAAATCTACTTCCAAAACAGGTCAAATTATGCAGAATAAATAAGAAGTTTAATCATCTTCATTCAATTTTATTTCTGCTTTTTAAAACAGATGACAATTGAAGAGCTTGAATTTAACCAAAAAAGGAAAAGGCAGCAATCCCTATCTGCAGTTCTCACCCCCAAAATCTCTAACCACTGTAATTTTAAAATAATTCCTTTGGTGGTAAAATGTTACCTGATCTCCATATTCCATTAGTGCTATTATGTAATATATGTGATATGCACCCTATTACTTATAAAATTTGGAAAATTGTGAATTCCCAAACTATGGACTTGTAGCTCAATTGAGGTAATGGGCAAAGAGATTAGAAGAAAAATCCCTGTACATTATATATATTTGTTTACGTAGAAAAGTTAGGCAAATCACTCTCTCCAGCATTTATTTAATTACATTCTAAGATTCTACCTGATGAATTTATATCCTGAAACATGTGAAATACGTTCAATGTTGGACTTTGCTGAATTTCCAGAAAATTATGGGCATTCGACTTTGCCCATAATGTGTGACAAACACATATCATTAGATATTTCTTTAATTATGTAATTTAATACAATTTTAGTACCTGCTGTGCCAAACACAGACAATATGCCTTCCATAATGGTCCTGTAGATATTGGGATGAGAAAGGACAAATCCAAGTGTCCAAAAAGCAACCTTCAGAAGAAAAACATCAATCAAAAAATACCTTCATTGAAAGTTAAGAAAAGCATACTTAGTATTAGTCACAAACATTTAAAAGAAACAAAAACCATGTTTAAATGAATGTTAGGCAAAGCATGTTAGTAAAAAGCATTTTTTTAAACAACTAGATTTTATAAACAAAAGAGACGTCCAATTTATAATTTTACTCTGTTTCTACAGTTTCACTATATTGTTTATATAAACTATTTTTAAAACATGGGAAGTGGGATTTTTTTTTACTAATATACAATATAAAATATTATACAGGTATATATACATTATATAGAATCAACAAATTATGACACTTAAGAATGTTAATCCAAATCCAAAACAAAAACATTTTTCAAGATATAATTTCCTCGAAATATAAATGAATTAGCAAAGTACATAATCTGCAAATGAAATATGGTGATTTTAAATAAGTTCCAGAAACTATAACTAATATCTCATAAACTAAATTATGGCGTTTTCAATATAGAAAGTTGGGTCCTATTGAACCTAGGGTGCTTGCAAATGCGCAGGGTGTTACTGAATGTAGTATGCTTGCAAGTTCTCTGTCTAGACCAAACAAAAGTGTTTCAGATCTTTCTTCATTGTAGTATTATATAATAAAATTATACTGCTATGCAGCTAAAAAATTATCTTTCCACTAGCTCAGGTAAATGTTTTTACTTCTATTGTTAGGTTATACAATAAAGGAAATCTGTATAAAATTATTAAGAGATGCATGGGTTTCCCTTTTATTTTACTTTATTTTTATTTTATTTTATTTTGCTTTTTTCAGTAAATATGTGTAGGAAAAGAGATTTTTGGGGAAGCCAGGATGGCTCAGTGGGTTAAGCGCTTACTTTGCAGCCCCAGGGTCCAGGGATCGAGTCCCCAGTCTTGGCCCTGACCCATGCACACCCATATGCTGAACTGGGGTGTGCTTCTCATGTGGGAGACACCAGGATGGGCCCCCAGCTCGCAGGGGGTGTTCCTCCCATGTGGAAGGACCCCGGCCCAATTCCTGCCCACCTGTGTGGAGTGAAACCATGTCAGAAACTGATGATGTACTCCTATGGAGATTGCTCTGGCTCTCCCCCTTCTCTCTGTCTCTCCTTCTCGCTCTTTCTCTTTGTCAAAACAAAAAAATAAATCTTAAAATAATTTTTTTTTTTTTTTTTTGTCTAAGACCAGTCCTGAAATGACTCAGACAACACTTGGTGTAACTTAAATCTTTTCCTCTCCTTTGTGAAATAATTGAGGTACCTTAAAATAATCCTAATACTCCTCCCTGTGGTCAAAAGAGGAAGAGCAATTGTCTGAAAGGGAGCGTTCTGACAAAGCCAAATTCAGTACTGTTTATAGTTTTCCCCACTGTGACTATAAACTGAATAGGGCAAGGATAAATGTGATAAACCAAGGTCACTACCATCGAAGACCTGTTTTCTGTGGCATTTTTCAGATTATGCAAGAAATATCCTACAGATCATCCAGTGTATTTTTCAGAGAAGATGTTCAGAGAACTCTCTTCTTCTGTTTCCTGACTCAGGCCCTTTCTACTATTATCTTTAGGTGAAGTGCTGAATTACTGTATTTAATTAATAGCCTCTCCACACTCAATTCATCTTATTTTAAGAGTCAGAGATCATGTTGGGGGAAAAAAAATCTTAGTGACAGTACATAGATTTTCACCTACACAAAAGAGGGGTTTGGAATTTTATGTGCTTAATTAGTTTTAGCAATACACTAAAATTGGGTAATATTTATTTTTATAACAAACACAAAGAATTCAGCTAAACTATAAATGACTATACAATGGTGCTAGCTACCATTTTTAACAACTCTTTTTTTAAGAGACTTCACATCTAAAAATCTATATTATTTTCTACTTTAGAAAACCTAGTTACTTTAAAAAATATAAAAGGCACATTAAAGACCATAGAAAGGAGTTTATAAACATTACTGAATTAGCAAACAAGTAATCTTGAGGTCTTTGTGTACCCACAATTTGGAAAGGAGTTAAAAACTGCTCCCAAAAGTACCACTTAATATGGTGCCAAAGGGGTCAAGTCCATGGTGAGCACTGGGCGTAAAGCAGAAGGGCCACTTGGCTCACTGCACTTTAGAAGCAGCCACTGTAATGACTTTCCATTGTTTGGGAGAGGTAAGAACAATAGTGATGAGGGACAGGGAGAAAAGTTTTGCCTTTCTGTGTCATAAAGAAGATGAACTGAGCATGTTCTTCAACATCACTTATACCTGCGTTCAAAAAAAAAAAAGATTTAACAAATATTGATGGAGTCTCTATCACATGTCAGACTTCTACCTGTCACAGTAAATACAAATCTGTATAAGACAATTCCTGCCACAGAACTTTCACATCTATTTGGGGATATGAGTTACATTCAGGAGAAAAAATAGCTAAATGCAGAAGGCATGGGAGGCACAGACAATAAATGCTGTGGGAGTTGAGGGTGGGAAGGGGTGGGGGTGGGGGTCAATATCAAAAGTGTGTAGAAAGAGCTTTAGAGAGGCAAAAAATTTTTTTTAAAGGAAAAATGTCAGCCATGACATTAGACTTGCAAAAATGTTCTTAAAAAGTTCATCAGGCAGTCAGAAATATCTCGGAACTTGGAAATGGTTTTCCTATAAAAATAATTCATAAATAGTGGTTAATATCTTGGACCAGTTCAACAAAGTTCACCAAGATCATAATGGAATCTCCTAAGTGCCCTGGGCCAAGCCTGAGCTCTAAGCCCCATGAGCCTTGAGGCAGAGGACAGAGTAGGAGAGAAGCTAAAAATATGATGTGGATACCAAGAAAGGTCAGGTGTTCCTCAGGAAGGATTTTAAGTGGCTTTCTAGGTAGTAATGAGAAATCACAGAAGCCAGACAGCAGTGGTCACTCCCACCCAGGGGGATTTGAGTGGTCAAGTTTTAGAAGCCAGGCCAGTTCATTACTAATGTACCATTGAAAATGATGTTTGATTGAAACTCTGGCTCTGCTTTTTATGGGAAAGCTAACACATATTGAGCACCTACTTAGTGCCAGAAACTGTTAGTCACTTTCCATTTATTATCACTATAATCCTCACAATTTCCCATGAGGTCGATAGCATGAAACCTATGTTATAGATGAGGACACTGAGGCTCAGATAGGTTAAATAACTGGCCCACTGTCACCCAGCACTGGGATTTGGCTTTGGACCTGACCTAAAGTCTTTCCAGGGTCTCTGACCACACACTGGCTGCCTCTTGGAAGTGCCAGCAAAAGCCCATGAGATGGCACTTTCACTGATCAACAGACACTTTCTTTCTAAAATTAATTATTTAAATCCTTTCAGACCAGTGCCAGAAACAAATTCCAAAGAACTGACTTCCCCTATGTCAAATCAATGAGGTTTTGTGTCCTTTTCATCTGGGGGACTTTTCTAATGGGATCTTGAAAATTAATTTGTGACAGGAAGGACTGTTTTGTGGCTGCTTTGGGAGTTGTTTTGATGCTTGCTTTTTAATTTTGCTATAGTTTAATCAGTATTCAAGAAAATTATATAAGGAAAAAGTCAGAAATTATTATTAGTGACACCTAAAGAAGGAGAAAGAGTTAAGACTATTTATCTGCCCATGCCAGATGAAATATATATTCCAGTGGTTAACACACATTCGAGCAGAGAGGGAAGAATTTCCATTTCTGCTCTTTACCCAATAAAAACTGATCAAAGAAAACCACACTATCAGTATTTAGAAAGCCTTTAACAACCCTGACATTCACAAGCAGAAAGAGAAACAAATAATACTTAAGACATCTTATTTCTCTTGATTAGAAGAAAAATGACCACATTTATCTTAGAGATGGTTTGAATACTCCTGCTTATTAGAAAACAAATATAGTGGTACCTGAGTACTTGTTGTTAATTGGTTCTGGGAAGCATGACGAGTACAAAAAACAAGTAGTACCAAAAAAATTTTCTCATAAGACAAAAGTAAATCAATTTAGTGTGTTCTCAAACTAGAAATATACAAAATGACCACAGAAGCTAAAACAAGATGGCAAGGAGCAACCGCCTGACTAATGCGTGACCCATGCGTGATCCCTTGTTTCAGCTGGAAAGGGTAGCGAGTCACAAGACAATCAACCCTGACAAGTTCTAGCTTGTGCATTGAAGACCAAACAAATGATGAGTTCTGGGACAAAATTTTTGCATCAAAATGAGTCGAGTACCAAATGTGATGAGTTTCAAAGCATTTGAGGATACAGGTATATGAAAAAGGTTATCCTTTAATTTCTGATTAGATAAGTGCAGCCTAGGCTAATGTGAAATCTCCCTGACACCGGAAACCAGCGTGCAACAAACTTTACAAACATGAAGTGGCAGTCGAGCCTCTTGGCTTTAATCTAGTTCATTACAGCTTTAAAAAGAAACAGTTAAAAAGTTTCTGATCTCTTTAGAAGTGGTGTGAATTCCAATGTCACCAGTTCCATTCATGGGGAAGTTTACAGGACCAAGACATCAAGTTATGCAAATGGATATGGTGCACAGAAGGAGAAGGGATGGGAGAAGACAAATAACTAACATTCAACAGGTACAAGTTGGGCTTATCTTGAATCCTCAGAACAACCTTGTAGAGAAATGAGAATTACTATTATATTAATAAGTATCCAAGTCTGGGAATGTACTAGATGTTTCATTATCTTTTTTTTACTGACAAGGAAATGGAGGCTCTGAGTTTAAATTACCTCCATGAGATTCTATAGCATTGAGTGGGAGTATCTGGATTCAAGTTCAATTCTACCTTTAACTACCTGTTTACCTATTCTCTCCCCACAATATAAGGTAGGGGTCAAGCCTTATTCATCAATAGCACCAATGTGAGCACATTGCCTGACACAGGAAGTGCTCCATAAGCAAGTATTGTCACAACTGAGCCCAAAGTACAAGGTTTTTCCCTTTAGCCTGTGACATGCTGCATTTGAGAGACAGAATTAATCCCAGGTCTCTGCTCTGCCTCCTCTGTGGTCTTAACAGATTTTACTAGACATCAGTTTTATTTTTCTTTTATTTTTTAAGACTTATTTTATTGTTTTTGACAGAGACAGAGAGACACAGAGAGAAGGGGAAGGGCCCAGGGCAGTCTTCATAGTTGCACATTATCAGTTTTTGACATGGTTTCCTTCCACACAGGTGGGCGGGGTTGCACAGGGTGGGAACTGGACTGGAGGCCTCCCACACAGGAGGCATGCCCCCTTGAGTCAGTGGCAGAATGGGGGATGGGGGCGAGAACCAAACTGGGGGCCTCCCACATGGGAAGCACAGCCCAGTTCACCATATGGGTCTGCATGGACTGGGGCCAGGATTTGATCCTTTGTACCCAGGGCTGCAAAGTGAGCACTTAACCTGTTGAACCATCCCGGCTTCCCCTTGTTTTTCTATCTTACAAATAACTCTACTGAAAATTTTTCTTTCCATAATAAGAAATAAAAAGATTAAAAAACAAATGAAGGGAAAAATTGAAAGTGCACAGACAGAATGTAACTTTTACTTTACTAAGATACTTACAGGGACAGCATTGGACAAAGAAGCCCAGAGTAGTAAAAGTCCATAATTTGCTCTTTGATCATTTGTTTCTGTCTCTATGACATCCAGCAAAGTCTGCATTAATGTCTGCTTGAAAGAAATAAACATTGTCAAACCACAGCTATATGATACAAACTGATGTTAATAAACAAAAGACCATGCATTTTATTTAATCTGAAAGATATCTATTATTTCTTCCATTCCTAGTTTTGTAGTTTGAAGCATGTTAAGGGACTTACATACTTATTCCTGTATAGTAATTAGGAGTAGGGTCTCTGGAACTCCCTTACTGTACTGGTTCAAAATGTCATAGCTTTTATTTTTAAGACTTTAATTGTTTAGGTTAACAATAAAACTGATAATAAAGTATAGAGCTGGTTTATCTAATGCTTATTACCCCCACATCTATATAGCTTTCTCCATTATCAACCTCACTCAATAGAATGGTACATTCTTCACCAAGGATGAATCTACATTGACAAATCATAATTACCAAAAGTTCACAGTTTACCTTAGGGTTCACTCTTCATATTGTATATTCTATAGGTTTGGACACATATATAATGACATATTTCTATCATTATAAACCATTCACATACTAAAGGAAATCTTGGTTGCTTCCAAGTTTGGGCAAATATGAATAAAGCTGTTATATACACTGCTTTTTCTACATTCCAAAATTTGGTAGGCTGTTTACATTTCATTTGTTTCAAAATATTTCTTAAGATTTCTCTTAAAATTTCTTTTTTGGGATGCTAGGATAGCTCAACAGTTTAAGCACTTGCCTTGCAACCACAAGGTCCGGGGGATGGAATCCCAGCCCTGGCCCATGCAAACCCACATGCTGAACTATGGAGTACAACTGGTTTAACTGCCAGGATGGCAGCAAAGGTTCTTGTCTCCCATGTGGGAGCCCCCAGTTGGGCTCTGCCCAGGGTGGCCCCACATCCATGTCGAATAAAACTGTGTCCAAAACAAAACAAAACAAACTAATAACGTGCAACTGTAGAGGCTGCTCTGGGCCCTCTCCCTTTCTCTCTGTCCCTTACCCTCTCTCAAGACAAAAGAACAAATCCTAAAAAAAAAAAAATTCTTCTTTGATCCATGTGTTATTTAGATTTAAAAGTGTGCTATTAATATTTGATTTCCATGCGTTTGGGAATTTTTCTTTCTGTTATTGATTTCTATTGTAATTACACTGTGGTCTGAAAATAGATATTATATGATTCCCATTCTTTTAAATTTGCTAAGATATGCTTTATGGCCAAGAATGAATAGGTAGAGCATAGAGGATTTTTAGGGTAATGAAAATACTCTGTATGGTATTGCTTAGAAAGAAATTTATAGCATTGATTCATACTTTAGAAAAGAAAAAGTCTAAAATCAACAATCTAAGTTCATTTGTCTGACCTGTCTCTCTGAAGTTGGGGGCAGTGATTATGAATCAAAGAAGAGTTGTTGATTTTTCCATCTGTTCAGCTTTTTACTTGTCATTAGGATGAAGTGACAATTTCTAAGAATCTTATGTGTGGAACTGGAACCTGACTTAGTTATTTAAGAACTGAGTAACCTTGGACAAGTTACTTTAAGCTCCTGTGTCTCAGTTTCCTCATCTATAAAATGTTCATAATATGGTACCAACCTCAGAGGACTGTTGTGAGAATAAAATGAGTTACAATTTATAAAATGATTACAACAAAATTTAGCACATATTACCATTTTGGCAAATGTTATCTTTTTTTTTTTTTTAAAAACAAACCTCTACTCTTAGGAAAATGTAAGTAACACAGATCTAAGATCGCTGGAATATTCAGGAGAAAACCATACCCCTATCCACCATGTAGATTCTCAGCTTACATACCATGGGGGAAAAACTGTCAAGCCAAATTATTATAAATACTGCAATTCTCTAAAACTGTGCAAAGACTTGACATTTGACTTGAATGGTGCCAGGTCAGATCATGGCCTTATCCACGGCTACCTACTATGGTTGTTCTCAGGTCATCACACGAATTCCCTTGAAGGTATTTTCTCACAGAAAGGTTTTCCAGATTTGCCTATTCCTTTTCCCTATCATGAGGATGGAATTCAGAAACCATAACATTTTCATTAAGTTACTCATGAACTTTGCATCTTAAATAACTCAGGATTAGGTAATAGAAATAACGGTAGCTAATGCCTAGTCACTGTTTGCTAAGGCAAGTACTATTTTAAATGTTTTACAAGTACATATTTAATACATTCAATCCTCACCCAACTCAAAAAAGCAAATACTATCTTCATTTTACACTTTACATTTGAGAAAAAGAGCGCAATTAAGTTAGGGAACTTTACCAGGGACATATAGATACAGCTTATAGATGGCTGGGCTGGGATTCAAACCCCGTGAGCCTGGCACTGGCTTCAGAGCCCAGACTCTCAGTCATTATACTCTTCTGCCCATTAGAGACACAATCCCAACTCTCATGAATTAGGGGTTAAGATAATTAATTGCATTGTACCATAATGTAGTAGTTCTGTCTCTCATCCTACAACACAGAAAATAACTATCAAAGAAAATATATGATGAGAGATTGTTGCGGTTACTTACTAATGCATGTAATGTTTCAAAGGTGATTAACCACTCTAACTCCAAGATTTCTAGTTTTAATAACCCCCAGTTTTCTGGGTACAAAAGTTGCTGTGAAAAATAAAGGAGTAATGAATTTTGAAATGTGTAACACTATGCCTGGAATGCAGTAAAGCACCTTATAAATGTTAGCATTGTGTTGTTGTTGTTTTAGTAATAATGAAATAGAAGAACTGAGAATAGTTCAAGTATAAATTTCAGTTAAAGCTGGTTTCTATTATATGTACAATGCAAGCTGTTACAACACAAAGTTTGTATCTCAGAAAAAAATCCTATAGACCAAGTGGTGTCCATTCTTTTGGTTTCCCTGGGCCACACTGGAAAAAGAATAATTATCTTGGGTCACACATAAAATAGTGAAACATTAACATTAGCTGATGAGCTTTAGAAAAGGTCACCCAAAAAATCTCATAATGTTTTTTGAAAGTTTACAAATATGTGTGGGGTTGAATTCAAAGTCATACTGGGTTACAATTGGGACAAGCTTGCTATAGATGTATTTCATTCCATTTACCAGTATGTACTATTTGGTAAATGAAAATACTAGTTTACTATTTGTCTAGAATAACACGGAAGAAATCACCTTGATGTTTATGATATGAGAAAATGTGTGTATAATATTAAAAAAAAACTCAAACAAAAAAAACACATTTTTCAGTATTTGACTTAATTAGGCCATTGAAATCTACCTATGTAGTAAAAAACAACAGAATCTTTTATTTTCTTCTTAGCTCACGTTAAAGAAAAGGTGGGTCTCAAAACATCAGTTCAGTGTGAACACTGCTGGAAGGAAACAGAAGCAATACATACAAAAATGAAGTTAAACTGCTCACACTGAATTTTGTCTAAAACTCTTAAACACTGAGTAAGCTTCAACGAAGTTCAGAATTTGTCTTTGTTCAAATAAGGAGTCAGAGTACCACCTATGATTAAAAATGTCTCATTTCTTCAGAGTAAGATAACAGATGCAATTCTAGAAGTAATGCTGATAAGAAGTTTTACCTGGAGCATTAAAATCCCTTCTTCTAGGCCCATAGATTACAGATCTGAGTGCAGCTTTTATGCATAAGTGACTTTACTCCTAAATCCTGGAAAACAATGTGTGTTTGTCTGTTTGTGAAATAGAATCATTGGCTGAAATACAGTTTGTTAATGAAGGGCCTAACAATATCCCCTTTTATTCTCTTTATTTAGGACAGGGGTGTCCAATCTTTTGGCTTCCCTGGGCCACATTGGAAGAATTGTCTTGGGCCACACATAAAATACACTAACACTAATGATAGTTGATAATCAGGGGGAAAAAAGTCACACACAAAAATCTCATAATGTTTTTAAGAAAATTTACAATTTGTGTTGAGCTGCATTCAAAGTCACCCTGGGCCACATGTGACCCCACAGGTCATAGTTTAGACAAGCTTGACTAAGAAGGAAGATGCCTAAACAAGCACACATGCCTTTTGATTCAGGCTATTTCCCTCAGCAGAGTTAAGCAGAGTTGTTTGTGGTAACACCTGCTATGAAAAAAAAACCAAAAAACCAAAAACTTTGATGTCATCTTTAAATACTAAAATATCTGAAGTGATTTTTTTTAATGCTAATAACAATGATAAACTTTTAGGTAGTCCTTTCTGTAAGTGATTTACACTTACAGATGAAAATATTTATCCCCACCACACGATGAGCTAGGTGATGAAATTGAGGCTGGGGATTAGATCTTGCCCAGTGTCAGACAGCTGAGGACTGGAGCTGAGCACAGGCAGTCCAGACCAAGTGAATCCCAGTCTCTGAGGGTGGGTCTGGAGAATCAGGTCATTTTCAAAAGCTCCTAGAAATTCTAAGGAGCTGCCAGGGCTGGGAATCATTCATTAGCAAGCACTGGAACCTTCTGGAAGGCTTATCAAACCACAGATTACTTGGTTTCCAAGTGATATAGGTACCATCAGTCTGGGGACCACACTTAAAGAACCACATACGTAGTTTTAAATTATAACGTACTACTACCTCCTTGCATGTGACAAGTAACTTGTGTTATCAAGAAGGAAGTTCACCTTGTAGAGCTTTATCTTTGCCTAATTTGCCATATCTCTCACCTGTCACTGTTGATACAGCTACCTGTATAAGATATAAATAAAGAACCTCAGAATTTTGTTCTGTGGTCTGTACCCTCATGTGTTTCTTATGTAGAACAGGATTATAATAAAATAATGTATGTAAGTATGTCTAACACCAGTACTTGGAACAAAAACGGCATGTAACTTATCTCATGGTTCTTAGCAAAAATGTATTTATTTTTAAAGATTTATTTCCATTGTTTTTGACAGAGAGAGACAGAGAGAAGGAGGAGGGCCCAGAGTCTACATCGTTGTACATTGTTAGTTTTTGACATAGTTTCATTTCACAGGTGGGCTTGGGGCTGTGAAGGGTGGAAACCAGCCAGGGGCCTCTTACATGGGAAGCACGCCCAAGGTGGGAGCTGAATTGGGGCCACACCCAAGCTCAGCATATGGGTTCACATGGGCCGGGTTGGGATAGATCCTGGGACCCTGGGGCTGCAAGACAGGCACTACCTCCTGAGAAATCTCAGCATCCCCAAAAATGTATTTTTAACAGCCACAGTTTATTACTGTCTTCATCTCATATATTTTGGGGGGGAAAAAAGGTTCAGGTATACTTACCATAGAATTACCATTTTCAGGTTTGTATGTTTTTATATCTGGAATGTTTTTCTCAAAAAATGCTAGAAGCCACCTTTTGGATTTTGACCAGTTTCTAAGTGAGAAAAAAAAGATTGTGTACAAATTAATTTAAAAGTGCTTTAAGAGTAACAGATCACAGTACAAAAGGAAGAAACGTCTATGGAATTACAATTATTTCTCCAAGTTTCTCTTTTACCTTCAGCTAGAATTTCACAAGAGGTATACCTTCAGACCTATTTGTCCATAAGGAAAGCTGTGAGGAGGTTAGGCAGCCACATTGTAGTGTCTTTTGCAAATAAATGTTTGAATTCCTATGTGACTGGCACTGAATAAAAAACAGAGCCCACAATAGATCTGCTTGGTCTCCTTTTACTTTGACTACTGTTAGTTATAGAGGGATGAAAAACTAGCACAAAACCCATTACTGGATTAAGCTAGGTAAAGCAAACTGGCTATAACTTTTTAATATTTTCTGACTATTAACTATTATACACCAACTCCCAAGAAATGAAAACAAAACAAAACATGAGTTACTTTGCATTTAAGCCACTGTGTAAACATACATCTGAGCCAACTTTGAGAAATGCATTTGACCACACCTACTTTTGCCTCAAAGAGAATGACAATATCTGATTCTGAGATTAACCACACTTGATGATTTAACAGGGATCTAAACTGTAGCCATAAATGTGATGATGATAAGCTGTAAATAAAATAAAAGGTTTCAAAATAAATTCTTCATTTCATTCTCATATTCACATTCATGCCCTCCCTCCATCTTTTGTTTTATGCGCCTCAAAATTAAAAAAAATAAAACAAAAGGAAAATATACATATATATCTCTTTTTCTCTTCCTCCCTCAGTTTATACACACCAAAAACAAAATGGTCAAAAGAAACAGTTCTCTCTCTTCCACTTAACTGTTACATCTAGTTAGAACCGAAAAATAAGAGATACAGTAAGTGCTGAGAAGAGCTTGGTCAATTAATTAATTATAGGAAACAACTTCTACCTGAGGAGACATTCAGGCATCTGGGACCCATGCTCAAAACCTTCATCATATGCTTGAAAATACTGATAAAACTCCATGCTTTTTCTCTTGTTTGTGGGAAACAAACCTCTTTTAAAGAGCATATTCACACTGACTGGATAAAGGAGATGCCTGCAAAGAGAAACACATAGTCAGACCCAATGACCAGAAAAGAATGCAAAATCAGGATACAACAAAGGAGGGCATTATTTAATAGCTATATATAAGGGGAAGATATTAATTCATGACAGATTCTTTTGGGAAAAGTCAACCCTAAGAGGTTTTAATATCTGCTATTTTGATATGATGACGTAGGGGTAACTGAAATTGTAGTCTTATTTATCTGAAGACTTTAAAATGCTTCCTAAGCAAGCAAGCATTATTAGAGTCTGACAAATATGAAATGATACACAGAAATAAATTGGTTCAATGCAATTTAAACAAACATTTATTTAGCAAATAATAACTAGTATATAGTCCATGCTTTCAGACAGCAGTAAAAAATAACCAAAGAATAAAGGGCAATATTAGTCACCAAATTTCCTAATCTCTCACAGGATCATACAAATTTGTACTATTGCATATTGAAGTACAGTAACTAACAAGTTTTGCCATTAAGTAAATAAAATGATTATTGTGGCATAATTAAGAGAATATCAATGATTTTTAATATACCTCAGGTTAGTAACACTAAGTACTATTTAATTTCATTTCTATTTACCATCCCTTTCTCCCTAGAAATTTTTCAGTATCTTCTTCCTCCAAAATTTCAAAGGAATCTGAGAATTTACTGTTTTGTTGTACATATTGAACATGCTAAGCATTTGGTTAGTTGGCTGTTTTTATTTTCACCCTCCTACCCTCTTTCTCTCTTTCCTGGACAGCTAACAAAATATTAAATGTTGTTCTGTTTTATAAGTCTAACCTGTTGAATTCTGCCTTCAGCACCCCAGTATCCCACTGAAATGAAAAAGTACCTAAGAAAACTTCAATTTCCCACATCTCCTTCTGGAGGTGGGGGATTTTTTTCACAGCTGCCAGGTCCCAACCCTTTGTCAACAAGCTTCAGAAGACAGCTGACACATGCTGCCTGGCTCCCTCTGTAGCTCTTTGCTGTCTCATTTCTCCTCGTCACCTCCCCTCTAGGATAAGGTGACCAGATTTTAACATTGGTAAAGTAGGACACCATTGACTGGTGGGGAGGGGGTTCTTGATTAAAAGTTTGGTCTATCTCCCACCGTTCCCTAGCTTGTCGTGCATTCTTTCCAAAAATCGGGACTTTTTTAAAACGCTGCGGGACACAGGACAAATTGTTAAAAATCGGGACTGTCCCGCCAAAAGCGGGATGTCTGGTCACCTTACTCTAGGAGGACTCGAGGCTGAGGGCCACATTGACTTTTCTTTAGCCAACTTTTCACATTTCACAAATATCTCCTGGACCCCTGTCACCTACTTGATGGGTCTATCCTCTCCCTTGTCCACTCAATGTACACTTGGTGTAATAACCACAAATTACACTGAATATTTTATCAAAATTCTGATGCATACATGACACTTATAAGAGGCAAAGTCATGTAGAGCAGTGGTGTCTAACCTTTTGGCTTCCTGGGGCCAAATTGGAAGAATTGCTTTGGGCCACACATAAAATACACTAACATTAACAATAGCTGATGAACTAATATATATTGCAAAAAAAAATCTCATAATGTTTTAGGGAAGTTTATGAATTTGTGTTGGGCCGCATTCAAAGCTGTCCTAGGCCACATGTGAACCGTGAGCTACAGGTTGGACAAACTTGATGTACAGTATATATAATTGTATGAAATGACTAAGGAGAAATTACTGTAAATGTATTAAAATGTATTAGCTCATTTCTTCACCATAAATTCATAGAGTAATACTGAAATTTGTCCACTAATTAGAATTCAAGATATTAACACAATCTCTTAATTGCCAAGTTAGGGAGGCTTCATGAATCCAATAATTTTTGAAGTCCAATGGATGGCTTCAAATTTTTTTATTCCAAAAGGACAAAATGAAATAATACTCATGCATCTATTTACCTTACTAAGGTGTTCAGGTCCATTGTCCCATGAGAGCCTAAATTGCCCAGCTGTTCATATAATTCTTCAGTCAGTTGTCCAGTGAAGTGACATAGGTTGACAGTCCCTATTTTCCCTTTTGTTGTGATATAAAGTTTTTCATGCAGTGCTAAAAAGATATGCTTTGGAATTGATGCTATAAACAGAGAAAATGATTTTCAAAAGAAGCAACAACCCCTTGGAAACAGTCAATATACCTCTACTGTTATTTGGTCAGTACAAAATATAGACAAAGTTCATCAAATACATGAAATAACTTCCTGCAAATAAAATTAGGTAAAGATTCAACCTGTACTGTGAGACAGTAAAAGTCTGTAGAGTAATTTACTTTAAGGGATGCTCTATCAGTGGGCAAATAAGAGGATTCCTGGGAAACACAAATCCAGCGATTTTATTTCATGTTAAAAACCTTTCAGTGGCTTCCAGTCCTTATCAAAGTTTAGAAAGCTTTCTACCAAATTGCTAGCTCTCTAGTGATATTCCAGTCCCTCCCTTTTTAAAATCTGTATTTCAGGTATATTAAAAACACATACTTCTTCATATTTCTCAGCATTTTATGAACTGTTCTATCTGCTTACAACATTCTCTATGAGACCAACCTCATCCCACCTCCATACACCCACACCTACAAGCCTTAAATTTCTCCTGCTAACTTCAATTTGTCCTTCAAGCATCTTCTTGAATATTACTTCTACCAGGAGGCCTCTCCTAACCCCATGAATACCGCTGGCTTCCCTGTTCCCTTCATATTAGTGTTCATGCTCCTTCCACAATACACACTCCTGGTGGGGCTGGGGTAGTGAGAGTGTGAGTGAGTTTTTTTGACTTATTATTCCTTTATATTTTTCTGTAATCCTGTTTCATTTCTTTCAAAGTAACTTTTTCAAAAAAGAATTTTCAATTTTGTAATGCATCATCTTCATATGTGTAGTTTAAATTTTATGTAGGTTAATTAAAAATAATGTTAGATACCCTGGAGGATGTATCTTCGCTGTGTTAGCGGAATATACAAGAAGAATGAGAAGCTAGTTCAAGAGTAAATATTAGCATATTTCATCTGTTAAATGGAAATATTTAAACATGGAAGTTTCCAGAGGTTGGGACAGGTATAAAAACTTGCTAACTTCCATATTCCTGATAGGTAAGTTGGCATATTCTTCTTTTTTTTTTTTTTTTCTTTTTCATTAACTGTATTGGGGTGATATGATTAGCAAAATTACATAGGTTCCAGGTGTACAATTCTACAACACAATCGTCTATGTATTGCATTGTGTGCTCACCACCCATGGTCAGTTTTTTTTCCATCACCATATATTTGAATCCCCCTCTTCCCAACCCCACTCGGAATATTTTTTTTCTGAAGGGATATGTGACCTTACAGAACAAGAAGCTTCAAAATATTTACATTCTTTGATCTGGAATTCCATAGTCCAACTATCAAGAAGTATTATACTAAGTAGTCAGAATATTTAACACACATGCTGTGATATTCATGCAAGCAAAAAGAAAAAAACAATCATGCTATTGACCACTGACAGTTTTTAAAAGATTTTTTGGTATCTTAATGGCAAAAAATGTACATCATGTAGCTACATGACAAGGAAGCCAAGTAAGAAGCAAATGGAAGCAAAGACAAAGAAGCCATAGACTTGCGTCTAGCAGAAGCGAGCCCAGACACGGTGAAAACAGAAAAGAACCAGGCTCAAAAGGAAGCAGCTCTGCATTCTTGGAAGGACAAATGGCCTCGGCATGCTTGTGTGTAGCCTGGGAGGAAATGTCGGAACACTGTCACACTGGCAGCACGCTGACCGGTACCACCCGGCAGACTCTGTGGACAGAGAATTGGTGAAGGGTATCCACTTACCTTTATAGCCTATGGTATATGTCAGGAAATGTCACTAGCAAAAGGCTTACTAAGCAGTGGAACTCTACTTTCAGGGAGCAGAGTAGCAACATGTGTGATCAAGCCAAGAGCTAAAGCCTGTAGAACATCATATACACAGGAACAGAATGGTTAGCAGCATCCTAAGAGCTGTAACAGGTTAGCTTCCAAATGTTTTCCAAAGAAAACATCAGTGAGGTTACCTCATCTCTTACATGTCTAATTGAAATCTAAATGTATTAGGCTGCCAATAATTTGTTTTTCAATGACCAAACTCATCAGATACTCTTTTCTCCTTCTATCCCTACTCTATAGCATAAAATAATGCGGGCTCATCATTCTTGACAAAGGAGTGAGGATGTAGTTGTTACTTAAACCTACTCTTGTATTCCAATGTTGTATTTCAAATGAACAACCTGAAAGTATTCCTTACCTGTACGATAGACGGGATTTTGCACTGCTAGTTCAAAATTTACTTCTTTGGATTTTAGAAACACATTAATTCCCTCTTCTTCAGTAACAAAGGTCATTCGGGTTCCCATAGCAAAGACTGTAAATATTGGTCCATACTGAAAAAAAAGCCACATAGATTTTGTTAGTAAACATTTCTGATAAATAAGTTACAGGGCTATGAATTGTTTAAAATAGTGTTTCTCAAGAACCCCAATACTGAAATTATGTTCAAGAAAAACATTATCATTATATATGGTAATTAATTCTAAATTTTGACTGATTCAGCCAACTCTAAATTATATAAATCCTGGAAGCCGGGATAGCTTAGTAGGTTAAGCACTCGCTTTGCAGCCCTGGGAACCAAGGATCTCATCCTGGCTTCAGCCTGTGTGGACCCGCATGCTGAACTGGGGTGTACTTCCCATGTGGGAGGTACCAGTTCAATTCTCACCCCCTAGTTTGGACCCTGGTTCGAAGGGGGTGTGCCTTCCACGTGATAGACCCATGGCCCAATTCCCACCCTAGGCGGCCCCCGCCCAACTGTGTGGAACAAAACCATGTCGAGAAACTGATGACATGCAACTATGGAGACTGCTCTGGGCCCTCCCCGATCTCTCTGTCTCTGTCAAAAACAATAAAATAAATCTTAAAAAATATAAGTTGTATAGATCCTAATTTATTCTGTCTCAATACTTTACCTTGCTTTTGATCATTTTACTATTTACTTATACCTCCCTTTCTTGTAGCATGGACAATGAGAAATAATTATTAGGAATTATATCAAACTGTGATATTTGAACATTGTTTTCAAAATTCAGTAGGTTACAAGAAACCACTACGGTATCTACTTTGTTCAAGAAAAAGCTACAAAATTGCTGACTACATTTACCATCAACCTGTGGTCACTCAACAATGTCTTGCAATACTAAAGAGTTCTCTAATGTGTTTCCTTTCTCACTTTCCAAAATGACTATTTCACCTATATCCCTTGCCCAGCACTCTCCGTTGTAAGATAATGTTCCTGGTTGGTAATTGACTGGGAAAAATAGAAGCAATCAAGTAATAGCATTCCCAGCTTCTCACCACCAAATCTTGCAAGGTAATACACATTAAACCCGTTCTTCATGCTTCTTCTCTGGTTAACACAAGTGGAAGATCCTGCCCCTGTGAAATGCCAACAGTCCTTTACTTGTGTTACACATTCCCTGTTCTCTCACTTCTCTTTGTTCTACATATATGCCTTCGTTTTCCTACATCACTGAGTTTGCCCTCTCTATCAGATCACTCCTTGTTGCCTACAAAAATAGTCTAGTAGAAGGGTTTGATTTCAGGGAGCCTATAACTTTACTGGGGGGGAAATAGTATTATCTTCATTAACTGCTAATTGTAATATAGCATTTTCTTCAATTATGAAAGTAGAAAATTAATCTCAGCATTGTCTATGAGTCTATCATCCAAAGGACCCAGTGTTTCAACTCAATTTTCTTAGTTTCTTTTTTTATTTGGCATCCCTTCATCACAGAGCCAAATACAGATTAGTGCTATTTTCTTATTCTTGATGCTCTGGAATTGATGGCCACAGGGCTAGCCAATACTTAAAGACAGCAAAGGGCTCAGATAGCCAGGAGCATGCTTTTCATATGGAAACCAACCAATCTAACCCCGACTACTTCCTTACCTTTTTCTCAAATACAAAGCTAATATTTCCCTTGCCTGAAATCACCCCACAGCCAGGTTACAGGCAATGAAAGGCCACCTGATAGCCCAAAGTTCTCAGGAATCATTCAAATTATCCACTTCTAAATTGTTTACCCTGCCCTCTCTGGCCTTTCCTGAGGAAACTTCCATGAAGGCTCTGGCCTAGGCTTTTCTCTTGCCCTTATCTTTTGCTTCCTGACATGGGTGCTTTCTCCTGTGGCCTGTAGGTACAATAAACTTCCTCCTTCCAGGCCTCATTTTCATTTCCCCTGTGGCCATATCCAAGATATGCCATCATCACACCACATTACCATACCATATCCAAGATATACATTCTTAGCACAACCACCCATATTTCAAAACCCCATTACAGTTATTATACATATCTCTACCATTTATGCTCATCATTTCTTCAATATCACAGTCATTTCTGGGGGGTGACAGGATGGCTCAGTGGACTGAGTGCTCCTTTTGTAGCCCTGGGGTTCGAGGATCATATCCTGGCCCATGGGGACCCATATGCTGAACTGGAGTGTACTCCCAGTTCGGTTCTCACCAGGACGAGCTTCCCATATGGGAGTCCCCCACACACCCCGGTTTGGTCCCACCCTGGGAGTGCTTCCGAAGTAGGAGGCCCCCAGCAGGTGTGTGCCTCCCATGCAGGAGGCGCTGGCCTGGTTCCTGCCCTGGTCAGACCAGTGGCCATCTGTGGAGTGAGGCTATTGTGAAAACTGATGATGTACAACTATGGAGACTGCTCTGGGCCCTCCCCCTTCTCTCTCTCTCTCTCTCTCTGTCTCTCTCTCTCTCTCTCTCTCTCTCTGTCAAAACAATAAAGATAAAGCTTTCATGTTAGTCATTTCTGAACTTGCCATACACTGGTACATGATCATTCCTGTCACACATTTTTGGGCATTACCAGGCAACTGTGGGCCTAATCATTGAGTTACCAAACTGAAGTTTCATTAGCTGTCACTGGTGATCCAGACATCTGCATTACTTTCCAACATTCTCTCTCTCTAATGGTTTGTTAATCAATACTTAGAAGATGAGTAATTTTCATTGTTTGTCAAAGTTTTGTCCAAATGAGAACTCTTAACTCCATTAGGAAAGTGTCCTTTTGTAACACACAGGGGCACCCAGGTCACAGTGTAGCCAAGGTCATATACATTGAATAGCTGAGATAGCTGCTGATAAGCAGTATTTAAAGCAACCTGTTGCCAAAGGATTGCACAGTGGGAATGATCATGTGCAGTGTTATAAATTCTGTAACAATGGGCTTTTTGTCTTATTTGCTTTCCTTTTGCTCTTGTATTTTGTGCAGTGTCAGCACTGAGAGTTATAAAGACAAGCACATGCAGTATATTACAGAAGTGCTGCTTACCTTTTCTGTTCTATTATTTATTATTATTTATTTATTTTACATTTTTTATTAAACTTTTTAGTTTGAGATAATTGTAGACTAACAGGCAGTTGTAAGAAATAATACAGAGATCCCATGCAGACATTATTCTGTTCCCCCTCGTGGTAAAACCTTATAAACTATATAGTGCAGTAAAGTCAAGATAACAGGTTATTTCCATCACCACAAAGATATCACATGTGTCCCTTTCAGAGCCACAAACATTTCCCTCCTGCGCTCACCTCCTTAATCCTAGGCAACTACTAATCTGCTTTCCATTTCTACAATATTGAGTTTCAAGAGTGTTATATAAATGGAATGATATAGTATGAAAATTTAGGGGACTGGCTTTTTTTCCACATGGCACAATTCACCTGTGATCCATTCAGACTGCTGTATCTATCAATAGTTCATCACTTTATATTTTGAGTAGTATTCCAATATATGGATGCACCAGAGTCTGTTTAAATTTTGTTGAAGGACATTTGTGTTCTTTTCAGTTTCAGGCCATTACACATAAAGTTGCTACAAACATTTATGTACAGGTTTTTGTGTAACTGTACTTGTAAGTTACCATTTCTCTAGGATGAGTGCCCAGAAGTGCAACTGCTAGGTCATATGGAGCAGCATTTCCATCAGCAATTTTACTATTTTACATTCTGCATTTCCACAAGCAATACATGAATGGTCCAGTTTCTCTGTATCCTTACTAGCATTTCAGTAGTCATTATTTTTTATTTAGCCATTCTGATAGGTGTACAGTGATATCTCATTGTGGCTTTTATTTGCATATCCCTAATTGCAAATGACATTTAACATGTTTTCATGTGTTCATTTACCATCTGTATATCCTCTTTGGTAAATATCTGTTCATGACATTGGCCCATGTTTAAATTGGATTGTTGTGCTTTTTTTTTTCTTTAATCTTGAGTGTTGAGAGCTCTTTATATATTCTCGATACAAGTCCTTTGTTAGATATGTGGCTTACAAATATTTTTTCTGGGTGTATAGATTCTTTTCATTCTTTTAACTGGAGACATTCATGTTTTAATATTTCTATTTAACAGACAAAATATGCTAATACTCTTGAGCTAGCTTCCCATTCCTCTCATGTATCCCCTTTCAAAGAGAAAGGGGTTGGGGGGGAGCTGGGATGGCTCAGTGGGTTAGGCGCTCACTTTGCAGCCCTGGGGACCAAGGATCGAATCCCAGCCCCGGCCCATGCAGACCCATATGCTGAATTGGGGAGCGCCCCCAGCTCGGTTCTCTCCAGGGCGAGACCCGGGCCCAGTTCCTGCCCTGTGCAGCCCCGCCCACCTGTGGAATGAAGCTATGTGGAAAAAACAATGATGTACAACTATGGAGACTGTTCTGGGCCCTCCCCCTTCTCTCTGTCTCTGACTCTGCGTGTGTGTCTCTCTCTCTCTGTCAAAAACAATAAATAAATCTTAAATAAGAGAAAGGAGAATAGGCTATCTAAAAAATATTTTTAATTAACCTATGTAAAATGTGACCTATACATAATAGAATGAAGAAATACAAAATTAAGTTATTTTTGGAAAAAGTTACTTTGGAGAAAATAAGATAGGATTACAGAAAAATATAAAGGAATAGTGAGTTAAAAAAACTCACTCATACTCTCACTATCCCAATCCAACCAGGAATGTGTACTGTGGGAGAAGCATGAACACTAATATGAAGGGAACAGTAGGGCCAACACTATTCATACGGTTAGGAAATTAAGCAGCTGGAAGACAGAGATGAGACGATTACTTTTCACTGTATACATGTTTATACTTTTAGAATATAAACCTATCTGAAAAAGCTTTTGTTTTTAAAGAAGAAGAGGGACTTTCAATTTTGGTAGAAAAAATGTGGCAACTTCTTTCTGAATTTTTCCGTTCCTTCCTAGAAACCACACAAAACCACAAGGAAAATGAAACAAATACAAATACACACACAAGCAACAGAATAAGCTTAACAACAATAAAAGCTACAAACTGCAAAGGGTGGCCCATAGCACCTAAACAATCAGAACTGCCTATGGAAGCTATAACAGTGTAATGGAGGAATATGGGGAAAGTGCAGGGGGTGCAATAATGGAAACACTCAGAAATATACACTCTGAGATAGGAGAAGGCAATACACAGAGTTGGAACCACTGTGAGATGGGCTAAAACAAACAGTCCATGAATACTGAGGAAGGTATCAAAGATCACACAGAAACTATTCAGAGTTCCAGAAAGCACCACCTTCAAAAAAGGGAAGATAACATCTGCGAAGACAGAGTTGTGTCTCTTAGCAGCAGCAGCAGCTGCTACTGAAGAAATGTAGTGAGAGCTCAAGTGATTATTAGATCATGAAAGGCAGAGAGGCACCATGGATGCACAGAGGTGCTAGATTTTCGTTGTAGCAAGAGAGGATAGAAAACTGAAGCTGAGAAAGCTGGAAAGCCAGTATCCCTAACAAAAGCTTCCTGCTGAAAGCTGGACCAAGACAACTCAAGTCTTTAAAATATGGTTAGGGAAAGCCGGGACGGCTCAGCGGGTTGAGCGCTCGCTTTGAGGCCCCGAGGACCGAGGATCGAATCCCGGCTCCGGCCCGGGCGGACCCACATGCTGAACTGGGGAGTTCCCACAGTTCGGTTCTCTAGCTGTCTCTGTCTCTGTCTCTCTATCTGTCAAAAGTAAAATAGAAATAAATATGCACTGAAGATAAAATAATTACTCTCCATAAATATAAAAAGATATAAAAAAAAATATGGTTAAACAAAAGGGAAAAATTCAGCACTGTAAAAAATATTTTTTGAAAAAAAGAAAGAACTTTTTGATACACAAAGAAACTCACCAAAAACATTTTGCCAAAGAGTATATGAAAACTACAATGCAAAATTATTTTTTGTGAATTAAAAAAATTAATGTAATAATTGCAGCTGCAAAGAAAATAAACAAAGCAGTAACATAAGAAACCATGGAAAAAACAGCTGGACAAAGGGGGGAAATTAGGAAGTAAAAGAAATGAGGAAAAGAAGAGACAATAAGTACATTTCTGAATAAATGGCAACTATTACATCAGCAGTGTCCAACCTTTTGATTTCCCTGGACCACACTGGAAGAAGATTGTCTTGGGCCATACGTAAAATACACTAACACTAACAATGGCTGATGAGCTAAAAAAAAACCAAAGCAAAACAAAAACAGGTCACAAAAAAAAATCTCATGTTTTAAGAAAGTTGATGAATTTGTTTTGGGCCACATTCAAAATCGTCCTGGGTTGCAGGCAGCCTGCAGGGCGTAGGCTGGACAAGCTTGTATTACATGAAGCACAAAGAAGACTACATTCCACAAAAAAAAAAAACAAAAAAAAAAACAACAAAAAGGCAAAGAGTCCAAAGGAAAAGAGAGTACAGAAATATGAAAAATATAAATAGAATTGCAGGGAAAATGACAGCTATAGAAGACAGACAAAAGACATTAAACCTATACATATGTGGACCTCTTTCCCAAACTCCAATTCATTTATCCAATACTTACTTCAACATCCCCACTTGGATGATGACATCCCAAACTCCTACATCTCTAAAGACGATCTTCCTTTCCAATGAGTTCTTCTTGCAAACTTGTTCATCTCACTTGATGGTAATCTGTTTTCTTATTTCTCACACTAAACTTCTTGGAGTCACTTTTGACCCCTTTCATTTTTTCACATACCACATTCAATACTGTATACCAGTAAATTTTGTTGCTTCCACCTTCAAAATGTATCCAGCCGTTTCTCAAACTTCTACTGTTCTCACCATGGTCCAATCCACCATGATCTCAAGCTTAAATTATTGCAATAACCTTTACTCTTATATCCCTGTTTTTAACAGAGCAAAGTGACCGTTAAAATTTAAATCATGGGGAGGCTGGGATGGCTCAGTGGGTTAAGTGCTCACTTTGCAGCCCCAGGGACCGAGGATCGAATCCCGGCCCCAGCCCATGCGATCCCATATGCTGAACTGGGGAGTGCCCCCAGTTCAGTTCTCACCGGGTTGAAGACCCTAGACCAGCTCCTGCCCTGTGCAGCCCCGTGCCCACCTGTGGAATGAAACTATGTGGAAAAACCAATGACGGGCAACTATGGAGACTGTTCTGGGCCCTCCCCCTTCTTTCTGTCTCTGTCTCTGTATATATCTCTCTCTATTAAACAATAAAAATAAATCTTTAACATTTAAATCAGATCATATCACTCCTCTGCTCAAACTACTCAAAAGTTTTCCTATTTCACTCTAAATTAGAAATGCATCTACACTTTGAATCCGGTAACTTACTCTACAGATATATATACACACACACACATGCAGAAATGATATGTGTTGCTACATTATTTATAAGAGCAAAATAAGAGAAACAAATCATGTTTATCATTAAGTGACTGTTTAAATGAACTATGGTTCAGGGAATACTGTGCAGCTTTTAAAACAAATGCAGATGCTATGTCTTTGTGTAGATGTTATAGATAGAACCAGGTGAACCAAGGATCTCATTGCCAACTAGGAAAAGATGGACAAGTTACAAAGATCATATTTTTAAATCTTTATTCTTTTCTTTCTGTTTTTTTTTTTTTTTTAAAGATTTATTTTGTTCTTTTTGACAGAGAGAGAGAGAAAGAAACAGAGAGAGAAAGGGTAGGGCCCAGAGCAGTCTCCATAGTGGTACATTATCAGTTTTTGACATGGTTTCATTCCACACAGGTGGGTGGGGCTGCGCATGGGGAGGAACCACGCCAGGGACCTCCCTCAAGGGAGGCATGTCCCAGTGAGAACTGAACTGGGGGCACATCCCACTTCAGCATATGGGTCTCAAAGGGCCAGGTCCAAGACTCAATCCTCAGACCCTGGGGCTGCAAAGTGAGCACTTATCCTGCTGGGCCATCCTGGCTTCCCCAAAGATCATATTTTTAAAGGCATCAGAGAATTGGAGAAACAGTAAGAACTGAATGGACTAAAACTCCACAGGGGAGAGAACTGTGCAGAAGTTAAACAATAGGTCACTTCTTATTTCTGTGGTGGTGTCTGTGAATTCTGAGTCTGTATTGAAGGTTGGGACTGAAATAGGCACCTTGTAAAAATCTGTAGCTAACTTGATATTTAATGGTGAAATATTAAAGACATTTCCCCTAAGATTAGGAAAAAGACAAACTTGTTTAATTTCACCACTTCTATTCCACAGTATATTAGAGGTCCCACTGATTGTAATAACACAAGAAAAAGAGATAAAAGACATAGAGATCACGGATTAAAAAGGAAATAAATTTCTCTCTTTGCAGAACATTTTTAAATGTATAAAAACTATAAGAAATCTACAAAGTCACTACTGGAACTAATGAATGAATGTAGCAAGGTCACAGGATACAAAGTTAATATTGCAAAAAAGCTGTTTTTTTAATGTGCTAGCAGAATACACTTAAAAAACAAAAGTGAAAAGTTTTATTTACAATACCCTCAAAAATATAAAATACGTGAGAAAATAACTAACAATCATAGACAAGACCTCATCTCAAAAAACTACACACATTGCTTCTTGGCCTTTTGGCTAAGATCAAGTGTAAAAAACACAATATTTCTGAAAGAAAATAGCTGAATCAATGGAGATACAACATTCATAAAAGACTTAATATTCTTAAAAAATCTATTCTCTTCCAATGTTTCTTATGATTTAGTAAACTTCCAATCATAATTCCAGCATTTTGTAGAAACTGATAAGAAAATAAAAAAAAATTATATTCAAATTCAAATAACCTTGAATGTCAAGGAAATTACAAAAATATGTGGAGAACTTTCACTACTTGATTTAAAGACTTACTATAAATTATAGTATTTAAGACAGTGTAATGTTAAAGGAGTAGGCATATAAATCAATAGAATAGCATAAACAAGCTACAAATAGAGATACACTTATATGGTCAACTAATTTATGAAAAGCTACAATGGCAATACAATGAGGAAAGTTTTTCCAGAAATGACACTGGAACAATTGGACATCAGATAGGAAAAAATGAACCTCACCCATACTTACACTATACAAAAAAAATTTAACTCAAAGTGGGTCATAGACCTAAAGGTAAAATGCAAATTAAGAAACACTTTAGAAGAAAATATAGGATAATCTTTGTGACTTTGCTTGACCTTCACAGACAAGCTTGTAAAAATATGCGCCCCAAATGATCAAAATCACATGCCTAAGGAAGGCTATGGGAGACAAAGAAGAATCTTTTAAAGATATAATTTTGCATCTATTAGACTAGCAAAAATTATGGTTCCTAGTGTGGGCTAGGATATAACAAGCAAGGTAATCCCCTAAACTCAAAAGAAACGTACATAATGTTACACTTATACATTTTAATACAATATAAACAATTTAAATGTTCATGTTCTTTGGACACTTCCACTTTTAGGAACTTATTCTGAGAAAACAATCAGATAAATGCAAAAAGTATAACCACACAATACATAAAAATAGACAAGAGAACGTTCATTGAAAGCATTGGTTGAAATAAATAAAATTAGCAGTATCCTGTATACTATATTTGCAAGATAATCTGTATTTGAAAGATTTTTAAGGACAAAAACATCTACCGCACCAACTATTGCTAATCTCCTTAGTGTGCAGTGAAAGTGGGTTTCATCATCATTAAATAACACCAGCTGAAAATACGGAGCTGGCTAAATTCGTAAAGGACAAGCTTGCAAGAAATTTTAACAACTGTGTGGTGTTAACTCTGATTTAGATACCAATTTATTATGCATCTTCATAAATTGAAAGTAACTGCATTGCAGTTTACATTTTCTTTCCCAATTATTACAAGCATTTAGCTGTAATAGTATGTATTCACAGGATTCTTTTTAACCGTGATGAGGGAACTAGAACTTATAATCGCTGCTTCCAAAAAGTCAGTTAGTTGCAAGCTGCATCGTATTTCGTAACTGATAAAAATTGATTTCTTTTGAAAAGCCTTGCATAAGACATAGTTGTTAGCTGAGGAATTCATACATGACGAGATCGTTTGAAGGCAGCAAGCACGCTCCCCGTTCTAACATTACACTTGAGATCCACTGAAAGAAAATAAATGAAACATAACCTTCTCCGGAACCCCCACCTGCGAAGGCCACATACCTTGATTCTTGCGTTCCCTATAAATTCTAGAGGGGCTTTCCCAAACTCAAATCCAGCTCCGATCCACGGAATCCAGCCCCTTATGCACGGGGGTCCCTTCAAGTTCTTCCACTCAAGGAAGAGCAAAAGAGCAAGACAACCCAGGATTGTAATCACTGTTAGGAAAATCAGTTCCATGTTTTTGTCTCGCATCTTCCAGAATCTACCGTGGTACTTGTTCCTTTCCTCCGGAATAGGGAGCAGCCACCGGGCCTCGCAACCTTTCTGCTGCAACTTTTGCAGCTTCCACTCCGTCCTAATTGTAGCCTCCTTTCCCCGCCCCAATTTTTAGGTAACTTTCGCATCATCGCCCCCTCCCACCTCCACTTCTCTTCCAAGTCTTGTCCAACCCGGACAAAGTACAGGGATGGACGGAGATCAGGGGACTGGTGCGGAAGGGCGGGGCGGCGTATGGTGAGGAGCGCGCGCTGTTGCCATGAAGGCCGGGGGTGGGGGGGTCGCTGCGCCTCCCTTAAGACTACATTTCCCAGAAGCCTCGTGGGCTAGCGTTATTTTATTTTCTGCTCAGCGTGAGCTAGACCACGCCAACCTAGGGGCTGCTAGGACGATTGCGTGTTCGTGGGGCCGGCCGGGCCCAGTCATGTGAGGGAAATGGTCTTTGCCGCGTCACTCGTCGGCTGACGAGAAGACCGCCCTGGCTGGGTGGGAGGCCGCCGCGGCGTGGAGCGCCGGCCACAAGGAGTGCGTTGTCGTCCAGTCCTGTTGCTTGATGTCGGTCCCAGAGGATGAGAGGCTTTTGCCGCTGGCCCAGAGATGGCCCCGAGCGAGCAACTTCCTACTGTCTGGCTGCGCGGCTATCGTGGCCGAGCTAGGTACCCGGTCGCCCACGCCTGGGCCCCTCCAGCTAGTCCTCGAGGCGCCGCGCTGGGTGGTGGGGTCCGGGGGCCCTGGGGGCAGGGAGGGACGCGCAGTCGGCTGCGTTCCCGGGTGTGTGCAGCCCTCTTCTTCCACACGTGTCCGGCAGATGTGGCAGGGTGGGAGCAAGGCCAGTTTGGGGAGGAGGAGTGATTAGAGGTCACTAAATCTTTGCCTTCCAATTTCGTTACCACCAGAGGTGTGCTGCTTGTGCCCGAATGTCGACTTGCAGAAGCTTCATGAGCCGCCATTCCTCGCAATAAGAATAATTTTCCTTTTAGTGGGGATGACCTTTCCACAAACGCAATACACTTTTCATCCTTATTGAAATAATCTCTGTGATTTATATTCTTGCACAACCTTGATATGTCATTGTCTTTTGGGTCCGAATTGTGGAGCCAACTTATGGGACTTGTGATTCATCTATTACTTATTGAGCATGTATCTATATTTAACATAAGCTGGTTGACCTCTTTGAGCTTAATTCTTTTATACTGTGTTTACCTTGCAAGATTCTGAGAAGTAAATAATACATAAATGCTAAACCCAAGGCAGGGCAAAATTGTGACGTTATTATAATTACTGCAATGCTGTAGACTGGAGATACAGTTTAAAAAGACCCATCCCTAATCCTTCTTACAGGCGGATGGGGAGACCTGCAGAGACAATGACATTGTGCTTATTATAATGAAGGTATTATTAAATATCATAAGAGCATAGAGATGGACAGTTACAATTGCATAGGCAAGTTAGAGAAAACGTTAAAGAGCCTACGTAGAGCAGAATGATAACGACCTTGGCATGAGCAGGTGGTGTTTCTCCCAAGCATTTTGTAAGTAGAATGCCATTGTGCATTTTAAGATTACTCTTTCATTTTGTTGCTCATTTAAAACAAACAAAAAGCAACAGGCCTGATGTGTTATCTTTTGCAAATGTTTGTCCTGTTCTACAATGAGTCTATTTTGTATTTCCAACGAAGCCAGCACATGATCTGTTGTTTTGCCCTTCGTATTCCTCCACTTTTGCCCTTTGGACCCTCTACTTTTTTTTCTCCTCCGAAAGCTGATGGAGAATTTTTTTATTTATTGTTTTTATTGAAGTACAATTGATCAACTTTTTAAAAAATTTTAGATTGTTGAATGATTATAGGTTCAGTATATTTTTAACCTGATGTTTCCCGTGTGATCAGTGGCTTTTGTAAAGGAACATTCCTTCTGTTAAACATTTGTAGAAAATTGTGTGGGGACTGGAATGGGAGGTGTGGGGAACCAAAATGTGAGCTACTTTTGAATATAAAACAATTTAGGATCAGAACCTGAAACATTAAATAACCAGCAAGAAAACCAAAATTATTTTGATAGGCATAACCTAATGAGCTAATATAGAGGCTCTTATATATCTTAAGTCTTCAGGTTGTATATTTCAATAAAGCATTGCTTGAATTTTCTATATGTAAACTGCTTCTATTTTAGGGAAACTTTCAGAAGGATATTAACTTTTCTGAGGACCAGTGTTAAGATATACTACTATTCTCTTCCACTCACTACGTTTTCTCTTGGAAAAGGTGTAGCTATGGTTTTATATCACTTGGTATTCATTGAAGACTTATATAATGTCAATAACGTTCTTACCTGAATTCAGGACATTGTGTGTATAAAGTTATGAGCTTGATCTTTCTCTTATGTGGGACAATTAGCTCCCACTCTGTTTCAAGGTAAAAGGCCTACAAAGTGTAATCATTAGAAAAAAAATTTTCTACTTGTAATGAGACCATGTATAGAACTAAATGCTGGAAAAACAACTCAATATGTGTCTTATTTAAAAGAATATTTGAGCATGCCACCCTCATATATAAAAGGTGGCATTTTTCATATTTCCTCTTCCATATCTCAAACATCAGGTCAGTGATTCATCTGCACACGAACATCATCCATGAAATTATAGAATTCAGCTTCATCTAGCATTTATTAAGAACTTAAAATAAGTAGTATAGTATTCTAAAAATCACATTGGATCTTAATCATGGTAGTACACAAGAGGACATCACAGAATATGGATACCTGAAATATTCCCATTGGAAAGCAAAATTTAAGGACAGAAGTCAACTTTAGACTAAAATGTCTGAATAAAATGAATCCAGGTCTTGTCACTTTCTTTTTCTGGTGATCTGTGGTTGCTCTTGGACAACGTTTCACAAATTTGAGAGTACATAAGAATCAACTAATATCTAATCCTCGCCTTCCCATCAACCTACAGTGAATTCACAGGCATGGGGTTAGGAAATCTGTAGTTTCAATATCCCTAGGTAATTCTGATGTACTTTAAAATTAGAACCACTGATCTTGTGACTAAAATACTAATCTCATGATTTTAGAATTAAAAAATTTTTGTTTGTTTTTCTGAATATTGTGGGTTTTCCCCTTGTTTTTCTTTTTTTTTTTTCTTGTTAGCGACCTTTCCCCTCGATCTCACAAAAACTCGACTCCAAATGCAAGGAGAAGCTGCCCTTGCTCGGTTGGGAGACAGTGCAAGAGAACCTGCTCCGTATAGGGGCATGGTGCGCACAGGCCTAGGGATTATCCAAGAGGAAGGCTTTCTAAAACTTTGGCAAGGAGTGACCCCTGCCATTTACAGGCACATAGGTATTTATCTTGATTCTGGCTGGTAAGTTTGTTATGACGTCTGTGTTAGTCTCTTCTGCTTTTCTGTTTAGCTGTATCCAAAAAACATTTTTTTTTTTCCTATTGTGGTAACGAATACATAGTCTCTTAAGAAAATTAACTATCGATAGTTATTAAGGAATTATTGCCTTCAAATTTTAGCAATGCATACAGAAGTATTTAGGGATGAACTAACTGTAATGATATCTGTAATGTACTTTAAAATATGAAGCAAAAAATTGAAGCAAATATGGCTAAAATGTTAGCAGTTGATCAATATCAAATATAGAGGAAGTTATATTATTTTTTCTACTTTTCTGTATATTTGAAAAAGTTTTCTAATAAATTTTTTAAGCTAAAGAAAAAGTATATAATTGATATTTTTCTATACTTCAAGAAACTTTAAACACAAAATTTAACTTCATTTTATTTGAATATTAAAATACAACACCAAATCTCACCAGTCTGTGTCCCATACGGTAGAGACCAGGTTACTCTGACAGAACTGGGATGACTGTCTCTAATCCAAATCTGACAGTAGAGTAAATGTAAAGCAGGTGGTTTTTGCTTTAGTTCCACAGGCTACCCCAACTAGTTATGCGGGCCTTTGATCACTCTCAAATGAAAATAGTTGTAATTGTATTACTGCACATGAGAACACTTTTTTTGCTCTGCTTTCCAGTGAATACTCACATAAATAGGTGGTGTTGAGTTTTCAGCTTGTGGATGTAAATTTAGCTTCAAAAGATGGGAGGACAGGTGTGGCATTTTTCTCCTTTATATTAATAATATTTCCTCAAGTATGAAGGGATCCTTGATCAGAAAACTTTCCACTACTATTTACTATTTTATTATTCTTAAAGCTTCAGTTCTTCAGATGAATGTTAAGAGTATATTCATCAAGAACTATCCAGAAGTATGCATAAAAACTATTATTGTTTTGGTTCTTTGTATATTTTTTAATATTTTCAAATATTTCATTAAATTCCCTAAAATATCAAGAAAAACTATTAATATCATGTAGTAATTTTAATGACTTTTAGTTTTCTATGCTTTTAAAATGTTTTTCCCTTTGCTTCCATTATTGTTTTGAATTTCACTTCCTTTCATTTATGTTTTATTGATCACTATATTTGGTTTTACAATTAATTTCTTATGTTTGACACTTGACTGAAAATTTACCAGTAAATTATTCAATGAAGTTATACATGTTTGGTGAATGAAAATGCCTTTTGTGTACCTACCTCTGTACTTAGGCACATAGAGTAATGAAAACCTGCCTTGAAAGGCTCAAGCTCTGATAGAAAGCTAAGAAAGAAAATTAAGTTAATTTTTAATCAATATGATAAATGCCACATTAGATGTATGCCTGGCTAGTTAGTTCTCAGGGTGCAGAGGAGAAGCATGGCAGGTGCAAAGGAAAGGGCAGAGAGTACTTTCTGGAAAACTAAGTTCTCTAAGTTGGGTCTTGAAACACTAGGAGGAGTTAGCAAAGCAAAGTAGGGAGAACCCATTCAAGAGAGATGAGACAGCATGTTGGAAGGCTTGAGGCTGAAAAGAGTGTGCCAGGTGTGGAGAAACATTAAGAAGTCTATGTTTCAGAAGCATAGAGTGCATGAGAAAGAGACACAGCTAGAGAAACCAGCTAGGCCTTGTTAAAATATCCTCTTATTTTATTAAACATAAAGCCAAATTCATCTTCTCAATGATCTGTTTTACACAGTGTACTCCGGAGGCCGAATGGTCACATATGAACATCTCCGTGAAGTTGTATTTGGCAAAAGTGAAGATAAGCATTATCCCCTTTGGTAAGTTGTTTTGTTTTGAAAATAATATTCTGTTGCCCCTAAGGTTTTAAAGTTTATTCATTAGATTTATATAAATAGGTGCTTTTGAATAAAAATTACCTTGTTAAAATAATAAATACAATATAAATCCAAATATTTGAGCATTTATTGCTCATTGTATACAAATATATGTGTGTGTGTGTATGTGTATACATATATATATGTGTGTGTGTGTATATATATATATATTATAATTTAATATTTTAATATTAGAAGAATTCTTGTGGAGCACTTTCTTTATTCCATTTTCTACTGAGAAATCCTGGGCTTTATAGTCGGACAGAAATGGGCTCAAATTCATGCTCTACTAATACTGTGTAACCTGGGCAAGCTACTTCACATTTTATATCTTTAGTTTTCTCAGGTGTAGAAGTGCTACATACCATCATGCTTTTGTTTTTGTAGGATTAGATGAGATGATGAATGTACAGTGCATATCACTTACAATATTTATAACAGAAACAGAAACAAAGAGGTATAATGTACATAAAATGCTTATAAGTCAATGAAACATATATAGAGAACACGAGGGAAAAATAGGAAAAGGATATCAACAGACATTTCACAAAAGAAGAAATATAAATATTCATTACACATAAATGTTCAATCTCACCAGTAATCAGGGTAATTAATTAAAACTACTTTTTTAACCATTAAACTGTTAATAGGAATATAAGTTACTATATATAGCCTTTTTGGAGCATCAAAGTACCTGTTAGAATTTTTAAATGTATAATCCTTTGACCCAACTACTCTTTATGATTACAATAATTCAGAAATACTTGTATGTAAAGACACACCACACACAGACACACACACAAAGGTATTAATTGTAGCAGTGTGGATAATAGAAAAATATAAAAATTTAAGTACTAATTTGGAAGTAGTTAGACAAATTATGATATATTTATGCAGGGAAACATTACACAACTTTGAAAGAATGAGGTAGATTTTATATGACTAACATATAAAGATATTTATAATATATTTTGGGTTAAAAAAAATCCAAGTCACAACTATAAGAAAAGGGCAATAAGCTGAACTTCATCTTCCAGGCAAAATCTCTTGGCCCTGTTTTTGAAAAATTGTAATGTACTAAGCTACACTAGTTGCTAACCAGAGTTAACGATGGAATTGATTGCATTCTGTAATTCCCTCCAGAGGGAAAGGTATAGGTATGGAGTTCAAAACAAATACTTCACCATGAGGTCAACTCTCGGGGTGTATTGGCATGATGTCTTTTGACCAGTTAGAACAATTCATCTAGTCAATAGGTATTTATTGAATGATCGTGGTGTGCCAGTTTTATACTTAATACTAAGACTGCAATAATGAAAAAGACACACCCCTGCCGTCATTGATCTCACAGTAATAGAGATAGAAGCCTAAATCATTAGAATATGTAACAGTTACAGAGGAGGTAATGGTTATGAGATTCATAGTGAGAAAAAACAAGGATGTATTGTGCTCACCATTGTGTGGACAAACAGCACTCTTACAGGTAGTTGGTTGGAGTGTGATTTAATACACATTCTATGGAATGCAGTTTGATAGGACCTGTCAAATGTCATGTAAATGTTCACATTTCTTACTGAAAACATATGCTGGTTATGTGAATCTATAAAATTGAATGCTGATTATGTGAATTATGTGAATCCATAAAATTGAATGCTATTAAACTATTTTTTTAAATGAGACAGCTCTCTATGATAAAGATTGCCTTTAAGATATACGATTAGGGAAAAAAATCAGGGTACAGAACAGTATACAACCTGGCATGCTACATGTATGCTTTTAAAAAGTACTATTTATAGACATATGAATATGGTTTGTGTTCACGAACTGTCAAATGTAACTTAGTCTGTGCACTCAGAGTACCTGAAATTACATCTGGGCCATACCACTCACTAATTGTGTGATTGGAGCTGTCATTTAACTACTTCATACCTTGGTTTCCTCATTTGTAAAGAGGAAATACAGTAGTACTAATGTAATAGGGTTGCTATGAGAATTAGATATTTTAAAAAATGTTTAGAACAATGCCTGAGATAATAAACATTCAGGAAATGCATTCTTACTATCTCTAGAAATGCCTAAGAAACTAGTAATTTTGATTGCCTCAGAGTAGGGGAAAATGGGTATAGGGACCCTTTTTTACTCTATACCCATTTGGACCTCTTCAAATACTGTTTCAGAGTAGAAGGAAAGAAAATACCCCTTTCCCCTGAGGACACCATTGCAATAATCTGGGTAAAAGATGACCGGGGTCTGGCCAGAGATAAGAATAGCTGGAATGGAAAGGAGAGGATAGATCACTATTATCCAACCTTTTGGCTTCCCTGGGCTACGTAGGAAGAATTGTTTTGGGCCACATATAAAATAAATGAACACTAACGTTAGCTGATGAGCTTATAAAAAGGTTGCAAAAATGTCTCATAATATTTTAAGCAAGTTTATGAATTTGTGTTGGGCCACATTCAAAGCCATCCTGGGCCACATGTGACCCGTGGGCCACAGGTCGTACAAGCTTGGGATGGATTCAAAGCCCATTTAAGTGTAATAGTCTAGATGTGATTGCTATTGACTCTGGGACGTGAAGAGAAGTAAGAAGAGTCTAGGGACAGAATGAGTTTCTACACAGAGAGGAAAGTTTTCAAACCCCCCTCAGTTTGGTAAACTCCCAATTTAGTAGTTCATAAAATTTGATTTAGCAGCCTTTGTCTATTAGACTGATTACCTCTATGCTGTTTTTATTCTCCTGTGGTCAGAATCAAACTGCCATTAAATTATCAGTCCAGATGTTTATATCTTTGAAGTAACTCCCCTTCCTTTGAATGTCAGGCTACAAGGCCTCTGAAACTTCAGATTTGAATTTCAATTTCTTGTGGTCCTTTAACCCTTCCATTTGTAAACAGACAAACCATCTACTTTCCTTTGTGATTTGTTGGGTATATTCCTCACTATTTTAACCCATTTCCTGTTTTGGCCCCAGAATACTCACCTGCAGCACGTTTCCCCCGCGGATTAGTTCTAACCTCACCTCCAGAGTTCCGTGCTTTGAAATTTTTTTTTTTTTTATATCTTTTTATATTTATAGAGTAATTATTTTATCTTCAGTGCACATTTATTTTTATTTTACTTTTGACAGAAGGAGAGAGAGATAGAGACAGAGACAGCTAGAGAACCGAACTGTGGGAACTCCCCAGTTCAGCATGTGGGTCCGCCTGGGCCGGAGCTGGGATTCGATCCTCGGTCCTCGGGGCTCCAAAGCGAGCGCTCAACCCACTGAGCCGTCCCGGCTTTCCCTGTGCTTTGAAATTTACCTCATGAAAAAATACTAAGTACTGATCATCATATACATTTCTGCTACATTAGGATTAGAGACAAGTTCTGTTTAGAAATAACTCTAAGAAAAGTTTTTATATTTTATTTTCATATTGAAAATCCATCAGATTTGCTTCAGTCTCAGAGTGTGTTCATATAAAATTAACTGAATGCAACAGTGAGCTGCACTTATGTTTTTCTAAATGGGAAGTGGGTTAAACCTCTTATGGGTATAGAGGGACTATGCCAGCTTGGTATTGTTTACTACAAAATTTGTGAAATTAATAACGTTTAAAAATTTATCATTTTTTATATTTAGGAAGTCAGTGATTGGAGGGATGATGGCTGGTATGGTTGGCCAATTTTTAGCCAACCCAACTGACCTAGTGAAAGTTCAGATGCAAATGGAAGGAAAAAGGAAACTTGAAGGAAAACCATTACGGCAAGTTCTTCAATTAACTGGTTCCTTTCCCCTTTGCCTCTATTATATTTTGAACATTTTCCTAATGGGTATATGCATTTTTGCAATTTGACATTTAGTAAAGTCTTTAATTCTGACTCTTTTAATTTGGAAGTTCTATTCATTATGAAGAGAGCTAAGGTGGATCTTTTCTTCCCATAAGGTTGTACATGTTCTTTACCAGACATACTATATAGGTATGCTGCTGCTTTTCCCCGCCAAAGCAGTGTGATATAAAGAGTTTGATCATTAAAATTTTCTCTAATGTGAATCCCAGTTTTACTGTTGTGGTGTGGTGTGGAAGTCACTAAACATTTCTAACCTCTGTTTCTTTGTCTTTAGAAGGGGCCATCTTCAAAAGGTTTGTAAGATAGTTAGACTGGCTGACTAATAAGGTGCCCAGAAGCTTGGTCTCAAGGTTGACCTTGCAGATTGTTCCCACTTCCCTGTCTAAATCCCACTTTTCCTCTTTTCCTTACTTTAAGTTATACCTCTGACAATAAAATCCTCTTATTGCATTACCCTGTATTATCAAGGTCTGCCTTCCTTCAAAGGGCTTCATGTTCAACAGTTTATAAGATTACTGCTTAGCCAGTTTCTCCTGGGAAAGGGGCAAAATCTTGCCAAAGATAGACTCCTCTCAGGAGGACAAGTGTAGGATGCCCTGAGCTGAGTCTGAAGGGGTCTGCTCCTCTGAAAACTGTGGCTGAACTGGCAATGAAGGAGGGTTTGGGGGCCTCTTTGGGAATTCCCTGCTGACCACTGCTCTTTCCTCTGCTACTCTTCTAGCTGACTAGGTGGGAAGTGAGGTTGGGCTGCAATAGTCCGGGCTTCCCTTTGGCCTTCCAAACTGGGAAAGAACGTGCACTGTAGATGAGAAAAGGAAACCACTCTGACCCAAGTATTTTACAGAATCATAGGGCCTATTTTGTTATAACAATGTGTAATTACTAAAGGGGCAGGCAGAAGTGATGTTGCCTTGGTTGGGATACATGGAGAGAACTAACTATTGGGATCCAAACATATCTGAATTTTTAACTTATCACCTTAGTAATTTATTTCCGTCTACTTGTCTCCAATGTTGGAAAGTTTTGGTTTGCTGTAGTAGTAAAAAGCATTGAATGTCATTGTAATGAACATGAACTTTGGGATCAGACCACCTGGGATTCAAATCCAGTCTTTACTACATTTTAGCTCTGTAACCCTAATTGAGTTCCTTAATCTCTCTAGGCCATACACTTTATAGAATTTTTAGGAATAAAATTTATTTGATGTATATCTGGTGCTAACTAAGTACACAATAAATTTTAGCTACATTGACCATAGTTAATGAACATAACTTCCACATAGCATAATAGTAATTATGCATGCCCAATAAATATGTCATATTATCTTTTTGGTGAGACTCAGAGTGTAATGCCTGATTAAAAGCCAAACTGTTAGTAATTGGTAAAGGTAGCACTTGATTCCAGGTATTTCTAAATATGTAAAATCCAGACTTTTATTTTATATCAGAGGTTTCCAGATTTGGTTCATAGTTCACTATTTTTTAATCTCTATATAGAAAAATGAGCAAATAAGGATAAGATAGTTAATTTCCATAAAACTAAAAGTATTCCATTTTTAAGCCTCTTGTAATAAGGCTGTCATTTCTACTTTTTGATGTATCAGTACCATTTCTTTTATGAGATTATGTCAGGATCAATTTTTTTTTTAATGTTATTTGGTGAAATTACAGAATTTGCAGGTCTCTCACAAACTAGTACAATGAACCCAGATGTCTGATAACTACTGTTCCCCCTGTAATTAACTTGTGCACTGATAATGTAAAATATCAAGGATGGAATTTTAATCTGTTCAGAAATGTGAGAAGAGGATGACACAGTTTATAAAGATTTCAATGTAAATGTTTAATTAAATATTGGCCAGTTTTCTAAAAGAATATTCTTTGTCTGGAAATTAGGCTTATGTGGATTGCTTTAATTTCTAACAATTCTAGATACTTAAGATATATTTTACTGTAATTCATAACAGCTGTAGACAGAACTTACCCAATTGTATTCCATACTTAGGAATGCACAGTTTTTCCATATCATTACTATTTTCCTTTAGATTCCGTGGTGTGCACCATGCATTTGCAAAAATCTTAGCTGAAGGAGGAATACGTGGGCTTTGGGCAGGCTGGGTGCCCAATATCCAAAGAGCAGCGCTGGTGAATATGGGAGGTAATGAAAACTTTATTGATTTCCGAGAGGCCTAATTACCTTAGTCATTATGAGTAGTCACATCAGGGAAAATGAAATTTTTTATTATTTTTAATAACATATAATGGCAACAGTCTTCTTTTATGTTATAATCTCATAACTGAATATATTTCTCTAGAGCATTTTCATTTTTTTCTACAGAGATGTGTGGAAAGAATTTCCCAAAATTAGCAAATTGGTGACAATAAGGAGATAAGACAAAACTATTTCTAAGGTTTCCTCTCTATCCCACATATTCCACTAAGATTCAAAAGATACTGATTGTTGAATAAATAAACATCTAAATCTTCTTTTTCTTTCTATTGCCAGATTTAACCACTTATGATACAGTGAAACACTACTTGGTATTAAATACACCACTTGAAGACAATATCATGACTCATGGTTTATCTAGGTAAGTGACTATTTTAGTTTCATCTTTTTTCTCCTCTGTATCACATTTTCTTCCATATTTGGCATACATTCTAACTTTTTTGTCTCTTTTGATTGGGAATCTAGTGATATCACACTTTAAAGTCATACTACAGTTATAAGGAGTGACTTAATTAAAGTTTGTTGCAGTTAAAATGGAAAGAGAGAGATAAGGTTGAAGAACATTGCAGATTACTCTTAAACCTCACCAAAGATTTGCACCATGATGGGGCCCTCCTGGGGTCAGGGCTTGATAGTTTCTCTAATTCAACAGATATGTTTGAATATTTTTTATATTATAGGTACTGTGCAGGACCTGATAGTGAGTAGCAACCAAATTCTTTCCCAAGGAGTTTACCATACCAGAAAACAAGACAAGTATAAAAACACTATATAGTAAATGCTAGAAGAAAGTGTAGCGTTCAGAGGAAAGAGAAAAAATAACCATTTGGAAGGGCCTATAAAGGAGATAGAACTAGATACGTGTTGTGAAGGGCTGTGGCTCTTGACAGACCTAGGAAGAACAGGGATTACCTTAATCCCTTCACAACACAATTTCAAATATCTATTAGTGAATTATTTTATAGATATCTAGCATCCTTAATAGTATACTGATATTATTTAGCTTCTGATCTTGTTTCCAAATTCTAGGACCCTTTCTTTATGCTACTTAGACAATCCCCAAAGTATATTAATATTGTCAAACCAATGATATTTGGAGATGTATAGATATAGATACAAATGATGCCTAACTCGGGTTCACCTTAACTTAATATTCCTAGAGTAGTTTTCTTTCTTCCTCTTTTAAAATAAGGGTTTTCTTTAGTGTTGCTAGGGCAATCTTTTTGTCTTTGCTTACTGTTCTTTTCCATTCCAGCTCTCACCCAGCTGTGTTCATAGTCTACACCAGGGGTTCCCAACCTTTTTATACCCTAGGGCGCATTCTAAGATATCAGTAGGGCGGCAGGCACCAGCTATTTCTAAGGATATTTATTATTGAACAAGAATAAAAAATAATAAAAATAATTTTAAAATAATAAATTTATTGTACAAATTATATACACACAAAGAAACATACATACAAAACGTAATACAAAGTAAATAAAAAACACACGTATAATAAAATCATTTAAAAAAACATAAAAGAAAACATAAAAAAAAACAATCTGTCAGTGTGATCTTTGGCATTGCATTTCATTGGCCAGTGCCTCATAATTAGGAGAGTATGACGACAACCCTGTTAGCAATTATTAAGATGCTCATCGGTAAGTCGAGATCTATATTGTGATTTTATTAAATTCATGTTTGAAAACAGATTCGCATAAATACGTTGACCCAAAAAACGATTTGATTTTATATGCCGCTTTTTTAAAAAATGGGAACCTTTCTTTGTCAACTATGTTCCATAAGTCCTCTGATATTAAGGATTTTAGCAAAATATCGTTCTTAAGGTTCAAAATTTCTAACTCTAGTTCTTCTGCTTTCCCCTGAACAAGGTCTGCAATATATGCGGCTAGTTCTATTACATTTATTTGGCAAATAAAAGGATTGATACAGAAGGTGACGATTGACTCGATATTTGTAAACTGCAGAAATCTCTCTTCAAACTGTTTTTGAAGCACTTGCAGGGTCTCAATAAATAACGACACGTTTAATTCATTGTTACCTAGCATTTTCCTCATATATGGGAAGTGCACAAGAGACTTGATATGCAGATGTGATATCAACAAAGTCATTTCGCTTTCAATGCGATTACAGAGCTTATCATTTCAGCTATATTTTTGTCTTTTCCCTGCAACTCCAAATTGAAAGAATCTCATTTTTCCATGGTGTCAGCAAGAAAACCCAAATCCACCAGCCAGCAAGAGTCTGTTAGTTCATCCTAATTTTCATTTTTATCATGTATAAATGTTTTTATTTCTTCAATTAAGTTTACAAATCTTGTAAGAACTTTACCTTTACTGAGCCAACGTACTTCAGTATGCAGGATGAGATCGTGTTCTTTATCTTCAGTATC